>PVKS010019703.1:0-37965 GCA_004027875.1 Aplodontia rufa
AGAGCGGAAATGTTGACCCATCTTATGGATGCTGTTTGCATAAAAACAAGGTGCACCAATGTGCAATTGCCCTTCTCTTTGGGCTGTCTGGACACTGTTAAGTGCACACAAATAGAAATGCTCAGCTTAGTCAGGATGGGAGGCTTTGGGCACCTTTCAGCCTTGGCATCTCTGTAGCACTGGGTGTCCCAGACCTGCCTTGGCAGCTTCTTTCTGCCCTTGTCCTTAGTGGTCAGAAATGCAGACCTTTTAAGAAAAAAATAGATATGTCCCATTTGTCATTTTAATAATTTGCCATTTTTGAGCCATGAAATAAAGTTTTAAAACAAAACTACTATAACCATGCTGCTTTAACCGTATATATATTTTTAAGTGTTTTTAGACAAAGAAAAAATGTGTTCACATGAAATAGATTTTCTCCAATGAAATTTCCAGACCTGAAAATTTTTCTCCATATGATAATATCATGAGAATTCATTTTTGTTACATTTAATTAATGATATTTGAAGGGAGAATTTCAAATATCTCAAAAAGTTTTATAAGTGAGATCCTATAGCCTCATTGCAGCAAATACTGAAGAGTTGGTAAGAAAGAAGCAACATGTTATTTCAGTTGAATATGTTGTTTTCTTATCAAGCTCAGGGTCATAGAAATGACAATTAAACTCTAAAAATGGTGAAAGACTTTGTTTCCTAAAAATTCCTTGTTAACAATGAAATACGGACAGTTCTTAGTCTCTCAGAGAGGACCAAAGGTCCAATTTGAGTTATAAATTGGGTCCTGCAGAGACCCATGCTTGCCACCACCCCTCAAAAGTTCATGAGTACATCACTGAATGAATAAACCAAATTTCATGACCACACTGTTTTCAAAGTAAGGCCTGCTTTCAGGAAGGTGTTGAGTTTAACTAAGCCTCCTTTTATGTGATGTGGGAAAAACAATAAATCCTTCCTGACCTGTCACAATTCCTAAACCCAGTCAAGTTAATATGCCCAGAATCAGTATAGAGCTAAGAGGATGTGAAGCACTTTAATCACAAATGGGAGTTCTTCAAAGATATTTGGTGGAATGAATACAAAGTTCTATTCAAGGTGTATAAATGCTGCAAAAGCAGACTCTATCCAGAAATATTTTGATGATATTAGAAGGAGAAAAAGAAAGGTGTGTTGAGGTTGCAAACTTATTAAAATGAACAGAGTGAAGGGTGAGATTGCAGCTAGTGTGGGTCCTGGTGTGGCTTTCGTCCTGGGCTCCATGTAGCTCTGCACTCAGTGAAGAGCCTCCCACACTCCTGGAGAAGGTGGCACACAGCAGAGGGGCAGTCTGGGAGCATCTTAGTGGCTCAGAATCTTTCTACCTTGCACATGTGAATGTGAGTTGGGAGCAGATGCAGCGCCTTGCTCCTGTGATGTCACTGCAGCCTTGTTTGGAGAGTTTTAAAGTAGATGTCACTCCTCTGGGACTAAATCACAGTGACCTTCAGGAGTCACTGGCTATGCAGTGTATATCATGAGTGTTCGTTTTCAAAGACCGTGGCAGAAGTTCCACCATGATGGCTTGGTCTCTACCTGTTTTCAAATGCTTCTTGACCTCTCCTCGTAGGATGCCATATTTTCTTTTGATTCACTTCTGTACCATCCACTCACGTTTCAAATTTGTGTTCTTTAAAATACTGAGTTACTCCCAGCTGCTGTATGAGTAATTAAGGTTTGAAAGTTCTATGTAGATACTTTCTTGGAGAATTACTATTTATCTCACTGTTTAGACAATCAGCATTTTCAAAACTTATCTTTCACCATGCAAAACCAATGAATATATTTAGCAGTACTAACGTCTGGGATACTTGATACTTAAATTCAGATTGCTACGTTGATGAAAAGAGAGAACACACATGGTTTCTAAGGCCTCAAATATAACAGGGGTCAATAAAGGTGAGCTGTGATTATCGTCAAGCTTAGCTAAAGGTCTTTCTGTATCCTGAGCAAAGCACACATAGGAAGATGTCAACGGGATCTGCCAAGTGCACCTGGGTGACACTGTGGGAGTGGAAAAGGTTGTTATGATCGTTTTCCTCTTCCATGGTAAGTCATTTGGGGCCAGTGGTCAATGTACCCTAAATCCAGGGAAGCACAAGATTACTGGCCACAGCATAAAGGGCACTCAGTTTATGGCAGGCTGGGAAGGATGCACCCCCTCTGGCACACATCCCAGGTGTGTATACAAGCTGAACCAAGGCACACCTCTGCTTCTCATGGGTCCCTCTGAGTTGCTTAGATGTTCTGCTGGGCAGTTCAGAAGATGTTGTTGGTATCTAGGCATTCCACATTGTGACCTCTTCAACTCCCTGGTGTGAGTCTCAAGTTCTAAGATCTCTGGGCCCTGACCCAAGGTCTTGGCATCCACCTACCTTATTTTCTAATGACCCCCACTGCGGCTAAGAAATCATCCCTCACAGGAGTCCTTTAGCCCAAAACAACATATCTCAAACAATCTGAATCCACAGCGACCTGCTGCTTCTCCCCTGGCCCTGAGTCTTTTTCCAGAAAGTGATTGCATTCTATAAAAAGCCTTAAGGATGGTGGATAAGAACCTAAGGGGAAGGAGTGCTTGTGGGGTGGGTGGAAGCTAGGTGTGGGTCACTGCTTTGGGCATGCCTGCCCAGCTGCAGCCTGTTAT
The DNA here is from genome assembly GCA_004027875.1 of Aplodontia rufa. Classification (NCBI taxonomy): domain Eukaryota; kingdom Metazoa; phylum Chordata; class Mammalia; order Rodentia; family Aplodontiidae; genus Aplodontia; species Aplodontia rufa. The sequence goes on from PVKS010019703.1 coordinate 2,677, forward strand.
TCAGGGACCAATTTCTTTGGCCTGAACAGAACGTGGGTTCTGTTGATGTTCAGAACATTAGGACGGCTTTCTGCCACTGGTCCAGCCAGTGCCTAGGGTTCTTCTCTCAAAACTGGCATCATCCAAGGTAAGTACTGAACTCAGGAAAGGAGGTAGTTTTCTTGCCACCATGTTGCCAGCACATTCCAGGCATGCTGGTGAGGCTAGAAATCTGATTTCCATAAAAGTAAATGATTTATGTCAATGATGTCGAAAAAGTGATGAAATGAATTAAGACAGCAATGCCTTTCTTAAGGGTTCTAGGTTTCAGCATCTAAAGGGGTAAAGGATTTTTAAAATGACCATAAAACTCTTGTACAAAACCAAAAGCACCTCACCCTGATTAAACACTGCGCTTCGCACATTGCACGCACCTTCTCATGTTATCCTCAAAACAACCCCACTGGGTAGGTACTAGAGAAGGGGAAACTGAGGCGCAAGAGGATTAAAGTGCTCAGTCCCACAGCTAGTAAGTAAGAGACAGAGCTAATTTTTGAGACCAAGTTTGGATTAGCTTATGAGCCCATATCATTAACCTTTACATGAATTTTACATTACTCATAAAAATTAACAGCTACAAAGTTTTTATACATTATTTTAGTTTGATGTAGATGGGGAGAGTCCCTTAGATCTTTTCTTCCTCCCACATCCTTTATAAACCTGGCTTTTTAAAAATCATCCTCTCTGGGCACCTGTGAAACACCTTTTGTTTGAGGAGCATCTTGGAAGCAGAAAACTCATAGAACATAAAGAGCAGACTGCACTTAACTCTCAAGATAGCATTGCCTTTAAAATGCATTCCAAGAACCCCTGCTGGACTAAGCAGGGTAATGCTTAGGAAGGTGCCAGCATGGGGCGTGGCATGCAGTGGTGCTCAGTAAACGCCTAATGGATTTGAATTTGTCCCCAGATTTCGTTTTTTTAATTGAGAAATTTATTTGTTGAACAATCATACAAATTTTTAACAAAATAATATAAAATGTATATAGATTCTGAAGATTAGATTTACCCCCAAGAGTGCCCCCAGTTACCCACCTTTATCCCTCCCTTCCCCTTCCCATAACATCTCTAAAAAAGTATTAGGTTGTGTAACATTACACATTATCTGGTTTTAACACATAATAGACCACCTTTCTCAATGACCAGGGACTAGTTCCAGCCTCCACAGATGAGTGAAGACGTTCCACCCTTGGTTCTCTGGGTTATGTTGATTTCACTCAGCATAATTTCTTTCATAGCCATCCATTTACCTTCAAAGGCTGCAATATCATTTTTTCTAATTGCTGTGTAAAATTCCATGGTATATAAGTACCACAGCTTTTGGATTCATTCATCCAGTGATGTCCCCAGATTTCTATTGCTACAAAAGGGTGGATGGGTCCCTCCACCTCTAGGAAGAAATAAAATCTCTTCTGAGGGTGGTTGAGTCAGATAATTCTAGGAATTATCTGGCCAATAATGTGGTGGTTCTCAAACTTGGCTGTGCCTTAAAAATCACCAAGGAAGCTTGAAAAATCCAGATATCTAACAGGCCCTCCAAATCAATAAATCAGAATAAATGTGGGCAGAAGCCAGGCACCAATATTTTTTAAAAGATACTCAGCAAATTCCAATGTGCATGTGCTAAGGGAAATTTTCTCAAGTAGAACAGAAAGGGTCACAATGCAATTGTGACTCCTCCTCCACAGAGGAGGAGGAGGCAGGAGGACAGTGGCTGACATGTGACTTGCCAGTGTATTCCATTGTACTGATGACTCCCTCCTCCTCCTCCTATTTCCTGTCTTCCTCTGTGTCTTCACTCTGCTGCCTCACTGGCTGCCTGGTTTCCAGTGGTAAGAACACATAGATTTCTAGAGGCTTCTATTGCCACTTGTGCGTTGATGAAGGCTAATTCCTGCTTCTCTCGCTATCTGAGCCTGACATATAGGAAGGGGAGGAGAACAGACATGGTGCCCTGTGGGGCTGCCAGCTGATGTCCCAACAGGCCTATTTGTATGTGAGGTTGGGACATCAGCCTGCGAAACTGTCCCAGCAGAGGCTCCAATGCTGTGTGCTATTTGTGGCGCTGGTTCAGCCCCTGGAATTGCTGATGGGCCTCAAAAAGGAATTCTTTGTTCCGTCCCCCCTGCAGGATTTACCAGATGTTATATTGTGTCTTATGGCAGTTGGGGCCTCTATCTGTTGGATCATGGAGGTCTCACTCGTGAACCTGCAGGGGAGGTGAGCTGGAAAGGTTTCAAAGTTGTAGGCAGCAGGACCTCACCCTGATTTCTCTAGGGTTGATCTCTTTGAATGGAAAGAGAATTACAAATTACATGGGAAACCAGAATAGGGGGAGAAAGAGAATCAGTGGCAGGTGAGACAGAGGCTGAAAGTTCAGGAGCAAAAGACATGGCGATTCTTCCCCAAACTGTCAAGTCTTTGAAAAAACATTTGAGAATAAAATTTAAAAAAAGATTAGGTTTTTGAATCTAAGCCTTCAGAAGGAGCAGCTGTCCCCTGACCCACTGTGCTCCTGGCAAGGTGTGTGGCTATGGACTGAGCACCAAGGGATTCCTGAGAAAACCTGAAACCACATAAAAGGGAACAAGGAACTGGTACCTTCTGCTTCAGTGTAACTTAATTCAAAAGCAGGAATACTTTTGAATCGTGATTCAAATTCAAAGCAATAGTGTTCTTGACTGGTTGAATTTCATCTTCTGGGCATAGCATCTGTCCGTTCCTGAATTCTGATATTTAGTCTCACTATTGGATCAATGCAAAAAGAGCTTCGCAGACGAGGTAGGCGAAGGGGAAAGCCAGAGCCAAATGTCTGATGTCCTTTGCGGTATCTTCCATATTAACAGCCTGGTCTTTCACACAGCCAAGTGGTTGTGGGATAGCGAGAAGTTTGACAGGGGTCATTTGATAAATAGTTCTATTTGACTGAAAAGCTTCTTCCTTGTGACACATGCACTTGGCCCCACCACCATGATCTTGGCCAAGTAATATGATGTATTTGGGCCTCTGTTTCCTTACTTCCTAAATGAGAACCCCTCTGCATTTTCAAGCGTCCAACAATTGCGGACTGATGCACTGGGGACAGAGAGGCCCTTGAGAAGCACAAAGTCAGGGTGGGGCTTAGACCACCAGATAGTTACATATAATATTGGAGCTATGGGAGAACCGAGCAGGGCAGTTCACATTAGAACTCTGTATGCTGTGTGTGTGCCTCTGTGTGTGCGCGCATGCCCCAACTTGTTATATAGGCACTGTTGCATTCCTTTAGAATATCAGTTATCTGGTTGTATAACCCACCTCATTGTTTAGAGATTCAAATAGCATCAGTATATCCCACTAGTTCTAGAATCTTCACCACTTATAAACAGAGATCTATGCTTCGATTCTAAAATTTGTACCCTGAGTCACAGCCTTTGCAAACAACATGCTGCATCTGCATTCCAGGGGGACAGTTTAAAACAGAGTAGGAGTGGAAAAATATGTATCACAGGGGAAATGTTAACAAACAAGTCAATAATGCATTTAAATTATTTTAAAAAGCGGTGAGCAATCGAAATTGTAATGTTACCGCCATTTATTTGGAAACTTCAACAGAGTAATGGTAAGACTTGAAAAACACTTATTAATTCCCAAGGGCTCTTGAGTCACGGGCAAGCGCTGCAATCGTTCCGTCACTGAGTGAAAGGCTTGGTGGCAGCACAGCTGCATGACTTCTCAATACCAGCGCATCTTGTTCCCTGGGGACCCTTTAACTTCCTTTACTCTGAATTGGAAGGGGGCAAGGCAGGGTCAGGATGCCTGAGCACTTCAAAACTTGTCCTTTTGTGCACTGGGTTTCTCCCCATAATTACTTCTCCAGTTTCCCTCCGTATACTCATTCAAATGCTAAATAAAAGGAGAGAGTTCTCCAAGGCTGGAAACTCACCGTTGTAACCCGGAGCAACCTCAGAGTGAAATTAAAATAAATTAGACTCAGTGTGGGTATAATTATAGCAATGGTATGAACAGGAATTGAAAATGATCATCTTTTGGGAAGCACATGTTCTTTGTTATGTGAGTGTGATAGAGACAGCTTGCACCTGCCACACTGATTCTAGAATTCAGTTCTCAGAGTCATTGTATGAGGCTTGCAGAGAAGTCCCAGAGAATGATGACTAGGTGGGGAACAGGCCTTTTCCAAAGAGGCTGCAATCATATTCTTCCTCAGCTAGGAGGACACAGGTGACGGTGCTGTGCAGGTCTATGACCTGACTAAAGGATGTGGTGAGGTTACTGGTGAGGCCAGAGCAAGGTGAACAACCTAGAGGAGGCCTAAGGTTAGCCAGGAACTGTTTTGGCAGTGGCTCTGGCCATGGTCATTTCCTTTTCTGGAGGTCTCAGCCCAAGGCCACATCCTGTATTCTTGAGCCACAGGCCATCACCAGATCTAAGACTGTGTGGCTGCGTGGCAGCCCAGAGTAACCAACTAACTGACCAGCAAATGTCTGTTATGTATTCTGGAAAAAGAGGCATACTAGTGTACTTCTGTGTGCCAGTGGCCTGGGTGATGTGGGAGGGGGTCTGGGTCATGGGTGAGGAGATGAAGGGCGATGCTCCCAGGGTCTCCCGGCTGTCTGTGCCTTGTGGAGACACAGGCAGCTGCACAGCACCCTCTATGGCCTGTGTGGGGAAGGGTGTGGGGCGGGAGTCTGCCCTCCCTGGACCCTGTAACTGAGGTAGCCAGTGTTGCTCAAAAGGGTCCTGCAGACCTCCTGAGTCAGAATATCAGGCAGAGTGCCTGTGAAAACAGATTTGCGCGCCCTGTCACAGACCTAGAAATCAGAACGGTGGGAGGGGGAGGGGAGGCAGTAATCTGCATTTTTAAACAAATAAGTCTGGTGATCTTCACGCACTGTAAGCTTGAAGCTTATTACCCTGGAGCTGATAGAGTCATTTGGCCACTCAGTGCATGAACAAACTCAGGTGAGCTTCACTTTTCCTAGAGACTTTGCCGTCAATCCAGATGGTGCGCTCTCTCTCTCTCTCTCTCTCCCCCGCCCCCTTCCTGCCTTCCCATGTCTTATGAACCAGGCCAGGCACAATGGCACTATGATGGCTGCAAGAAACTAAAGGTGACTAATACATGGCCCCTACCTCAAGGAGCAAATATTTGCCTTAGTTGAGGAGATAGACATCTGAACAAATAATCATAAAACACTCTGTGCTGTGGGCGTAGTAAAGGCAGGTTCAGAGTATTCTGGGAGCCGGGAAGAAGCAGTAAATTCAGAGGCCAATGTAAGGTACTCCAAGGTCAGAAAGAATCTTCAAAGAAGTGAACTTTGGATGGGATGGGGCTGACAGAAGAGCAAACATGTGTTTGTTAGACTGAGAAAGCATTTAAAGCAGACAAGCAGGAGAGTCACGCAAGGTAGAAACATTTGGGGACAAATCTGAGTTGGGCCCAAATAGTCATTATTATGTCTGAGTTATTGTTATTATTGGTTTTTTTTTTTTTTTTTAATTTAAGATCTGTGGAACAGACTCCATCTCCCAAGGACTATTCTCAGATACTCCAAAGTTTGGTTGAGATTGGAAGATGCTTAGCGATAGTGCATCGGAGCTGCTAAGGTGGGCTGGGCAGTTAAAGTTTGAGGAACCACTTGGCATGGCCAGCCCAGTGGGACATGAAAATGGGCTTATGTGGGTTGGGATGAGTCACAGTCCTCCCACGAGGTGTCAGGTTATCTTCTGTTCCCTCCATGATGAAATGCATTGCTTAGAGTCAATAGTAGCTGGCACCCCACCCCAGCCCCAGCCCCTGTCCAGGGTTCACCTCAAGCACTGCTTAGCTGAATGTTTTGACTTTTGAAAAACAGTGCTTATAAGATGGATATCTGACAGTGGCTGGGAACAATGGGTAACTGAAAACAAAAATGGAGGGGTGGAGCTCCACAGTTCCTGCAGTGGTGAGGAAAGTTGCACATAGACATTAATTAGGAACTCAGGGAACCTGGGCTGCCACCTCTGCAGCACTGGGCATCCTCAGCTGTGACTGACCAGTTAATCTCTACAGCTCTGTCTAGCTTTAAATTTAAAATTTCAACTACGTGGGGTTGGAGCGCTTGCCTCATATGCGCAGGGATACGGGTTCGAACCCCAGCACCAAGTACACACGTCTCTGTACAGCACCAAGTACACAAGTCTCTGAGCAACGAAAAACACATGAAAAACTAAATAAAATTGATTCATTCTTTCTCTTCTCTCAGTGTCCCTCTCTCTTAAAAATAAAAATAAAAATAAAATAAAATATCAAATATGTGAATCTACTGGATTATTTTTCAAAGCTGTGAAGCTATGGTATCTGATTGGCACTATTTTAATACTTATTATTAAATCTATAATAATATTTAACACACTTAAATTTATTTGATTAATTGCTCCACCACTAACCTCCCAGGGTTTTTTTTTTTTTATAGTTATGGGGATTGAACCCATGGCTTTGAGCATTCTAGGTGTATGCTCTGCCACTGAGCTACACTCCCAGTCCTTCCACAGCATTTCATGCAAAATTTATATTGTGCTAATCCTGCACTATCAGAAAGCTGGACTTTTGTGTAAGACAATCCTGGAACATCATGGCAATATCTATGACCTCTGCTTACTATAATATCAAATTATAGCACATCTTCAGTGGTGTGCTGGAATTGGCTTCTAATGTGTGAATCTCTTCCCGGCTTGATTCAGTGACATCACGTCAGTGATTTCAAATGAGTCACAGTGGAAGAATCTACACCATGGAAACAGGCAAATACCACCTGTTAGGATCCCCTCTCCATCTTGCCCCAGAGGGAAAACATTCCTGGTTGCTAAACATCTAACAGCATATCTAGGTTATACCATCTCTAAAATAATTCATAAAATTAATTTTTGGCTTAAAAAATCCATTGAGATATTTTTAAAAGTCATAATTGTTAATACATTAATTTAGACCCAACAACTAACATTTACCAAGCACCTACTATGCATGTGCCACACACAGTTCTAAACACTTCATATACACCGAATCATCTGAATTCCCACATTTCTGCTCCCTACTCCCTATGTCCTTGATCTGGTGTGTGCATTTTCCTTTTCTTTGTCCAAAAACATCCTACTTTTCCTTAATAAGATACTCGAAATGTCATCTCCTTTTTGAAGTGTCCCTGACGCTCATCACTGATAAAATTAATTGCTCCACTGTTAATCTCCCAGAACTTTTTGTGTAAAATTTATACTGTACCATTATTACTTATCTTACTGCTGTGGTTTCTCCCCACTCCACCCCACAACTGGGCTCTGACCCACTGAGGCCCTTATATAAGGCGGGGATTTCAAGGCCAGGAACATGTGGTGGACCGTGTCAGGAAGCAGCAATATGGGAAGCCCAAAGTTTCAACTTCATTTACAGAAAAGCTGGCGCAAAGCCGGTTCAAGGAATCAATTGGGTAGGATTGCATATTAGCTCACAGGGTCCAAATGAAACTTTAAAAACAGAATCCTCTTTCTACAGCTCATTAACAGATGGATTTAGATGTAGGTAGACCTCGACATCACCATCAAATCTAAATCAAAACACCCACAAACCCTGGCATGACCTCGTCAGGTTTTAACACTGGGGTTAGCGCTGACGTTCTTTGTTTCCAAACTTCTGAAATACTGGCTGAAAAGGACCCTAGCTGCTTGCCTGGGTTTATCAGGGTAGAGAGCCATGGGGTGGGGGGGTCTAATGTTGTCAAAGCTGGTCTTCAGAGGCTATGCCCAAGTTCTTTCTCCCATGGAATAAGTGGTATTCACCCCCTGGTACCATTTCTTGGGTCCCAAGACTCCAAGGTGCTGAGAGCTTGCATTCCCAGGCGATTCCTATAAACAGTCGTTGTCTAAACCCAGGCTACTGATGCAAGGCAGTTTCATATCTCCCTACTAACAAAATTGCAGTCACATTTGCTCTATGAAAAGGGGTGGAGGTGGAGGTGGGGTTGGGGCTGGTGGTGTGTCCCTCCCCTGGAACACAAATCCATTCAGCTGAGCACATCAGTCTCAAAAGCCCTTTCTACCTTTTTTTACAGGCTGACCCTGACCTTGCCCGTGCTTTCTTTTCCTTAATAAATCCTATTACAAGACCTAACTAACATTGTGTGACATTGTGCAACTTATGCCTAAACTTGGCAGATGACAAGAGGCAACTTCGATTGGCAGTGTCCTGCAGGACAATTTACCTCTAAAAACTAAGCAGTGTCAACAACTATCGAGACTTTATGATTTGCAAAGCATTTAGACACTTTAATCCATTGGCCCCTCCAAAACTGTGTGAGGCAGAGACACCTTTATTACCCCTATTTTACTGGTGAGGAAACTGAGGCTGAGAATGCACCAAGCTTGGTCGGGAGTCCCTGAGGGAACTGGCAGCAGAGGCAGGATGTGAACTGGGTTTTTCCGATTTCTCACCACCTGCTACGCGCTGCTTTTATAGCACAGCACAATGGATGTGACTTCAGCTCCATCCACTCTTTCACTCTGCCTATGTTTCATGCTATTGACAATTCAGCTTTATATCAGATTACCTTTCTACAGTAGAGCAGGCACCAGCCAACCATGCCCAGTCTCACAGAGAAAGGGGAAATATAATTCTCCCTCGACAAAGGCTGAACAAATAACACTTTCAAAAAATAATCGAAGAAAAAGGCAGCAGGGTAGGTTTCTGTGTGCCACCTGATCTGGATGATGAGAATGCAGTGTGCACAGAGGCACATACACAGAAACAAAGAAAGTCAGAGGTATAATACAGCGCAGCTGTGCCACAGGCTGCAGGTGTCAGCAGGCGTGTCCAGGGCACCATGCTCGTACTACAGGTGTACTGCAAGATGGGACCAGGGCGAGGCAAAAGAGGTGCAGAATGTAAAGGGCACTCACTCAGAAGCCGACCCTCCCCCTTTGGTCCCTGAGAGCAAAGACCTCCTTCACTTTTGTACCCTAGTCCCTTCCGGTCCTTCTCTAGCCTTGGTGTCCTGAGTCTGCGTCCAGGAGCTGGTGAACCATCAGATATCCAGGAGCAGCAATGAAGCCTGTGTCTTCAGAAGGAGAGCAGAAGCAAACGAGAAAAAGACCAAGTGAGATCCAATTTGTCTTGCCCACATACCACTGGCTACAGAATTTGCAGGGACCTGGGCCAAATGTAAATGTGTACCCAATTTTTGAGAATTAAGAATTTTAAGCAGGTGACAGAATAGCATTACATCAAATCCAGTTCTTTTTGAGCTTTGGGCCCTGCGAGGCTGCACACCCATGAAACCTGTGCCAAACATGTTCAAACTGCCCTGCTGTCCTCCATCAGAGGCATGGCCCTCATTATGAGGTGTCCTTTAGCCAGATGCAGGTCTATGAGCAGGCACCAGGTGGCTGAGAGAAGTCCTTAGGCAGCTGTGTCATCAGTGGTCACGAAAATGTCATCGAGATGGAATTCAGAGGACACCAGTCCTGCTTTGGTCCTGTTTGGGCTATTAAATAAGTTATAAGACCCTGATCTAGTTAGAGAATGTCTTTATGCCCTAATTTCCTTGGTTGGGCTGGCCTATAACTTTGAACCTTAGCATTAACTCTTAGAGGTTCATGATTACTATAGATGGTTTAAAAATTACTAATATTTGGAATAAACACAACTCCCACAAATTATTTTTCTCTTCTTCATATACACAACCATTTAAGGGGTAAATAATTTGTAATTAATACAAATACAAATTATTGAATTTACAGCAGCTTTCTATCAACTATGCTAGTTTTTCAATTCATTTGTAAAAGCATTAAGATACAGTTTCTGAAAGCTCTGTACTTTTCTCCCTATGGACTGGTACTTTTAATTATGGAATTTATCTGGGATCTCAATACCATTACAAGCTTACAATTAAATCAAAATTTGCCAGTCTAACTTAATTTATGTCTTGAGTAACTACTTACTGAGCACCTACTATGTTCCCAGCACTACTGCCAACATCAGGGAAATACTAACTATAATAAACAAAAATCTCTGCCCATGTGGGGTCTACATTTATGCAAGGAGGGACAATCAGTGAACAGAGAAGTTAATATGGAGAGTAGATTTTACATGAACAAAAATAAAGCAAAGAGGAAAGATAGGGGGGCCACACATCAGTGCCTAGTTATTTAAAGCTTCAAGGAGTTCTTTCTCTTTCAGGTCCCTGACCATCTCTTTGTGAGGCTCAGAGTATCTTCTACCTCCAGTTCAATAACTTGTACTATCTACCATCTGTCCCTAGTTTCACAGAGAAAAGAACAGTGTTGTGTGTGTGTGCGTGCGCGCAGACAGGGGCAGCAAGGTGGCTGTTGCTTCTCTGCTTTTCAGTTATTATAGTACAAAAAGTAATGAAGTATTGCACATACTATTCATTTGATGAATACATCTATATATTTTTCTGTGGTTGCTAAAACAAATTGCTACAAACTTCATGGCTTAATATAAAGCAAATTTAATCTTTTAAGGTTCTGGAGACCAGAAACCTAAAGTCGATTTCTCTGAGTTGACATCAAGGGCTATGTTCCTGCTGGAGGTCCTAGTAGCAAATTGTTGAGCGCCTCTTCCAGCTTCTGTTGGCTGCCTGCTTTCCTTGGCTTATGGCTGCATCACGTCAGGATGTTCAAACCTCTCTCTGCTCCATCTTCTTAGTCTTCTCCCAGGTGCCTGTCTGTTGAATTTCCTTCGGCTTCTCCCTCATTAAGACACTTGTGATGAATTTTAGTTTCCATTGACTAATCCAGGACAATCTCTTCAGCTTGAAAACCTGAATGTAATCACAGCTGCAAAAATGTTTCTTCCAAATGAAAGTCACATGTGCAAGTTGCAGGGATTAGTATCTGATATCCTTGGGGATCATTGTTTTGCTGTCGTGACAGTCTAAATAAAAACATTAATTCTCATCACCTTCTACTAGTGTTAACTTGAGCTCCTTTCCTGCTCAAATTACTGGAAGATTCACACTCTCAGGCCAACAATTCAGCACTGCAAACAGATGAAAGGAATCTTTCTATTTGCTTTTGAAATATTCTTCAAGTGAAAATAAAATACACACCCTAGATTTCTTAAACATCCCTTGGAGAAGATTTGGAAGTCACTTCCTGGAATTGAGAGTGAAAAGACCGCCTAACCACAAATGGGAAATTACCTTCATTTTTTTCCTCTGGAGGGGAGAAAATTCCCCAAGAGTGGACTTCTTTAGAGCCAACACCAAACCTCTATATCCTGCTTTTTCTTCACTTTCCTTTGCCTGAACTATTCCACATGACATGGACATCGGTGCTCCTGCCTTTGCGCAGGGCGTAACTTTACCTGCAGCCCAGTGTCCATCCACCAGACAGACCACCTTGGTGTCAACCACAGCAATGTGTATTTGGGTTAGCTGTGGGCAGGCACTGGGCTCAACACATTAGAGAGCGTTGCAAGTGATTCTGGATCAGCATAAATAGCCTTACTCATTCGCTAGTCGGTGGGTCCACCTTTGTAAAGTGCCAATAGTGAGCACAGTTGTCCCTCTGGATCTGCAGGGTGTTGCTTTTGGGACCACCACAGATGCCTCAGTGTAGGATGCTCCTGTCCTTTATATAAAATGCCATAGTGTTTGCAGGTAGCCCAAGCACATCCTTTCACATACCTTAAATCATCTCCTCCATTGCTCAAAATACTTAAGACAATGTAAATGCTATATAAATAGCTGTTATCCCGTATAGCTTAAGGAATAATGATAAGAAAAATGCACTACATACTGTTCAGTGGTGACAAAAATGTGTTTTTCAAATATTTTTTCTATCCGAGGTTGGTTGAATTTGCAGGCGTGTGGGGTAAACTTTATTTTGAGATTTGCAGGCCATGTTTTCCATCATCAGGACTGTTCAGCTCTACCTCTGTAGTGCAAAAATACCCACGGTCTGTATTTGAACAAATGGGCATGGCTGTGTTCCAATGAAACTTCATTTACAAAATAAAGTTTATTTATCTCTGTTTTAGAACTGCAGGGCAGATTTTGACTTATTCTCCCACTTTGAGAATTTGAACTATTTCTATTGATTTAAGGACGATTTTAGCTTTGCTTTACATTATTATCTCTCCTAACTGGAATTTCTGGCACACAGACAGCTTTTGCAGATACTCCCTGGGTTTATATGATTCCAGTAAAACTTGATTTTTTTAGGGGCTCACATTTTCCCCTATGATTCTCAATTTGTTTGCTTTTCTTTGTATGTGAAGCAACGGGGAATTACTTCACTTTTCCCCTTTGGGTACACAGGTTTTTTTTTTTCTTAAAGAGAGAGAAGGACAGTGAGAGAGACAGAGAAAGAGAGAAACAACTTTATTTAGGTTTTCACATGACCTTTGTTGCTCTAACACTTAGTTGTATATGTGGTGCTGGGGTTTAAACCCACGCCCTTGCCATTGCCAGGCAAGCGCAGAAACCGCTGAGTCACCCCTCCAGCCCCTTTGGGTACACAGTTTTGTACAAACCTTAAGTTTCCAGCAAAAAAATATTGTAAAGTTACCTTGTTTTTCTTTTAGTATGAAGGTTCTGTGACTGACTTTCAGTGCTAAATTCTGGACCGGACTAGTGATTTGTAAATCTGAAATGCTAGATTTGATAAAGGGCTGGAGAGCACCATTTCCCAGTACATTCAGCTCAGCACACACTCACTGGGCATTTGGTGTGGGACAGACCTGGTGCTGCACGCCAGGTTTCTGTCCTCAGAGTTTATAGTCAAGGACAAACAGAAATTAATGGGAAGTATAAAGTACAGCCATAACTGCTCAGGTGGAGAAGCCTTTCCTGACTCCCCAAAGTCAAAAGTGGCTCCTCTGAGCCCGAAGGATGAGGAAGAGAGCCAACTAGTGAGAAGGAGTGGGAAGAGTGTTTCAGGCAAAGAGAGCAGAAGTTGCAAAGGGTTGAGGGTGAGCTAGGTGAACTAATGCAGAAACCAAAGCTCAGAGAGGTTGGAAAAAGGAGGGCCAGGGAGTGTGAGGTGATTCAGTGAGGCAGGCATGTGGAATCAGACAGGACAGAGAACAGAGCCTGCAGCACTTCCAAAACTCAGGTTGGGTGAAGGATGACTTTAAGCAGGAAAGTGACATGGTAGGGTATATAAATGTTAAGGTATGTTTATAATAATAAAAAATTAAAGAGAAAGCTGTCATGGACTTCCTTGGAAGTCCTTGGATGGCTAGGTCTGGATACTTTTGACCTGTGACACCAGTAATATCCTTCAAGAGTCACTTCTGAATGACTAAGAAATCAAAAGATTCAACTTGGTGCGTGATATTGTGAAGTTTGGAAATATCCGAAGCTGTTAATGTTCTCTGAGAAAAGAAAATCCCACAAAACCTAGAAAATAAGGAAAGAGGTGACAGAATTTCATCTTTTAATAAAATAATGTATTATATGCCTCTCAGTAGAAGACGAGACACAGAAAATGCACGAAGATATTAACATCTGTCTCAATGGGCCATCGCCCTGAAATAAAGAACTACTTATTCTGAATAAAGGTCATTTGCCGCTGAACGGCTTATGGAGGAAGTTTCCGCAGTTTCTTGCTTACAGTAATATTCAAAACAACAACAACAGCAACAAAAAACTTGCCAAAAACGACCGTCTGCCAAGCCTTAAAAAGTACGAACCCTTGGGTCCGATCCCAGATGCACTGAGCCACAGCTTTTGAGGACAGAGATCGGTATCTTTTCAAAGCTCTCGAGTGATCTTAACATACACCTAGAGTTGGATTCTTGTTTGTTGTTAGTAGATCAATTTTATTGGGATAGAATTGGCACATCATAAACTGTACATAAAGTGTACAATGAAACATTTTCACTTATCACCTATTAGGTATGTGTGTATGTGCACACACACTGGAAAGCTACCATCACATTCAAGAAAATAAATATGCCCAACACCCTGAAAAGTTTCCTCGAGCCCCTTTTAACCTCTCCCCCACCACTGTTTACAGTGTGCCTGAGTGTAGATTTTGATGTGTGGAGTTTGTTTAGATTCTTAGATCTCTTGATTTATAGTTTTCAGCACATTTGGAAAACTTCTAGCCATTACTTCTTTACATATGCTTCCATCCTCTTTTTCTCTCTCAGTCTTTGGTAACTCCAGTCAAATGTATATTGGATGGTTTGAAATTAGACCACAGTTCATTGATGCTTAAGATTCTGTAATTGAAGATCAAATTTTCTTTGCCTTTGGTACCACAAAGATGAGTGAACTGAAATCCACCCCAAATACCTGATGATCAATCTACTTAAATTAAGAGACAGTTAAGAATTTTACCCTGTCCACTCTAACTTCTCAGAGATCAATAAATATTTAGTCTTTGAGTCAAAAAATAAACTCCCCCCAAATCCTTGAAACATCAACAAAGCAAACCTGGGTTGACTTTAGCAATGACTACAATGTGGCAACTGAATAAATAAGGGTTAAACATCTGAACTTTAAAAAAATATTTTCCAACCGGGCACTGTGGCACATGCCTACAATCCCAGCAACTTGAGAGGCTGAGGCAGGAGGATTGCAAGTTCAAAGATAGCCTCTGCAACTTAGTGAGGTCCTAAGCAACTTAAGGAGAAACTGTCTCCAAATAAAAAGGTCTGGGGATGTGGCTCAGTGTTTAAGTGCTTCTGGGTTCAATCCCTAGAACCTATAAAATATAGTCAAGATAGGTCTTCAATACTCATTCAATAGTAGTATATTAACTATGCTTACATTCATTGCTTAATTGATTAACAGCTACTTAAAAACATTGTTTTAAGGGCATAGTAAATGACAGAGCTGGATTTGTGTAATTAATTCAAATAATGATAATAAAAGTTTGCACATATCAATACATTTTAGTGGCCAGATTAGTTCATTTCATGATTTTCAAGGGGCTGGCAAACATATTAACTGAGTGAAAATGTGAAACATTGGAAGGAAATGACCAACCACAGTACCTGGGGTTATCAGACCAGAGTTTGGGGTTGCCTTCTGTCTCCTAATTCTGCTTAAATCCCTAGGCTTCAGGTTCAGGATAAACCTCTTTCCCTCTAGATAATTCTTTCCTTTTCTCATAATCCTTCCAAAGTGTCTTTGAAGATATTCAAATCCTTGAGTGACTCCCTAGAAATGAATAGCCCTGGAAGTGTACAAAATGGATCTGACACCATATATTCTATTTGGTCTAAGGCTGAGGGCAAACTGCTCAAGAGTAGGGTGGTAGATTTTCTGCACAGATGGCTACCAAGAATTTCTCCAATCTCCACATGTGCAAGCTGCTCCTCCAGGAGTGGTGGAATCTAGTTCCCTGGCCTTCAAATCTGGGCTGACCCTGTGATTGGCTTTGGCCAATAGGCTATGGCAGAAGGGAAGCGGTAGGACTTCAGAGGACCTGAGCACTTTGTTGAATTAGTCTGCTGGTGAGAGAAGTTGGGTAGAGAGGACACACAGCCCTGGGGGATAAGGAGAGGGGCAGCCATCCCAGCTGTCCCAGCCACCCCAGCTGTCCCAGCTACAAGAACTCAGATGCCAAGGATGTTGGTGAAGTCACAGCTGATTCACAGACCAGTGGAACTACCCCAGACAAAGCCTTTCCCCAAAGCTATGACCAACATGCAGAACCTTCAACAGGTTAGCATTCCTTGCTATTTCAGGGCACTACCTTTTGGGGGTGATTTGTTATTCAACAATTGGTAACCAAAGTAAGTGAGCAATAGTATTTATCTGTGTTGGCTACCTAGGGCTAAAAGAGGATGTGTATCCTGTCATATTACAAAATGTACGAATATATAGACTTCAACTATTTATAATAGTAAATTAAGTTTAAAAAACTGTATTACTTTTCCCTAGAGCATAAAATAAAATGCATAATGGTAGTACTTTTCTTTCACAATTCTACACTATTGGAAGCTTAAAACATTGCTTTGTAAACAAAGCCCATGAGTGTGAATCTTCATTGAAGCAAAACCTGCGGAAGGAAGGCTTATCTGAGAATCAAGGATTCCCGCCTTTCTCCAAGGGATGGTGATGCTGATCTGTCCAGTACTTGTTTGGCCTGGATGTGACTTGCTTTGGCTGATGAACCTGAGTGGAAGTGACAATAACCCATATGAGCTGGAGCTGTGAGAGCCTTTGTGTGGCTTTCCCATCTCTTTCCCTCTTGCTTCCCGAGGCCAGCACATTACAGATAAAGGCTGTTCCTTCAGTGTGGGTCTCGGGATGATGATGACACTACCAAGGAGAATTGCAGCCACCCCAGGAAGGACATGTGATAAATGAATCCTTACTGTCCTGTAAGGAACCAAGACTTTCAGGTCATTTGTAATCACAGAATAACAGAGCCTAAGCTGACAGTGGACCCTGCTGGTTCCAGGATTCCCCACCCAAATCCTAGGATGCCCAAGTCTTCCATATAAAATAGAACAGTGTTTGCATAAAACCTATGCACATCTTCCGGCCTACTTGAAGCAGCCTCTAGGTTACTTATCTAGCACAATGCAAATGCTGTGCAAATAGTTGTTAGAACGTATTTAGTGACAAGAAAAAGTCCATATATGTTCGTACAGATGCAATTTGGCTTTTAAATATTTTCCATTCAAGTTGGTTGGATTCACTGATGCAGAACCAACAGACAGAGGATTGACCTGTTGTCATGACTTACACAATGATAAAGATTTTCCACATCTTTCCTGGGCTGGAAGCAACTCTACTTTGTCAACACAAACATATGTATATGCATAGTTGTATAAATACATATGTGTATGTATATTTATGTTCTTCTACTTCACTACCTCTTGATTTATACATCAAAATGGGCAAGATAACCTCTACTTTATTACAGTTAACATTTCAGTGAAAATTGAAATTGACAGGGGATTAAATGGAGAGCAGCATATGAAGCGGAAAAAATGGGGAAAAACAGGCAGCAAAGCCTTCAGGTCCTAATTGCTGAAAAAAATGTATTGCTGTTTTCAAATGACCTGCTGTGGATGCATTGTCAGTGATAATCCTGTTTGCTCCAGAAGTCATTGAGAGAATGTGTGTGGGCACGTGACTAATATAAATTTACAGGTGAACATAGACACAAAACATGCATATGCCACTCTTACACTGGGAAAAAGAAACCGTTCAACAGCAGAAATCCACTGGCCAGGCTGTGTGCACGCTGAAAGCTGGCTGTGGGTGGTAGGGAATGGGAGGCAAACCCTCTGAGCCCTCAATGGGATGGCTCTGCTATCAACAAACTATTCTGCTGTTATTTGTATAGTGTGGAACTGAAAGAGCCCTTCGAATATTGCTAAGCAGGGATAGCTACAATAGAGACAGTCAAGCCACCTTCATAATAAACACCCTGGTATCCAGAGTTTACAGATCAGGTTGCAATCAACCCAGCACAGGACAGTATAATCCTCTTTGGCTGGTACATACCCACCTTCCCACCCACGTACACAAATATAACTTTGTAGGTAATTGTAATCTGAGATGTGTCCATATGACTCATGAGAATTTGACTCAATGGGGAATTATATGTAATAACCCTGCTTTTGCCTCTGAGGGTTTTTTTTTTCATTTTTTAAAACTTAACTGAGATGACATGCACATAATATAAAAGTAATAATTTTAAAGTATACAATTTTTCAAGAGTCATCCATGTTGTAGCATGTATTAGAATTTCATTTCTTCAAATGGGTGAATAATATTCCATTGTACTATAATTTATCACTGCATCTGTTGATGGACATTTGGGTTACTTCCTACATTTGGCTACTGTGAATAGTACTGTTATGAACATTTGTGTGTAAGTGATGGTTTGAATACCTGTCTTCAGTTCTTTGGGGCATACATTTAGGTGTAGAATTGCTAGGTCATAGAATAATTTTATTTAACTTTTTAAGGAAGCACTAAAGTGTTTCCACAAAGGCTGTGCCATTTTACATTTTCTTGAGTAATGTAGGAGAATTCTAATTTCTATATCTTCATTTACATGTTTTTTAAAATTATAATCATCCTAGTGGATATAAGGTGATATTTTAATTTTGATTATATTTTCTTAATAACTAATGATGTTGGACATTTTCCCTGTGTTTATTGGCTATTTGTATATTTTCTTTGAAGATATTTATTTTCAGGTGCCTTACCCATTTTTTTTTTAAAGAGAGATGATCAGTGAGAGAGAGAGACAGAGAGAATCAATTTTTATTGAGTTTTTCACATGGCTTTCATTGCTCTGACACTTAGTTGTGTACGTGGGTTCTGGGGTTTAAACCTGCATACTTGTGTATGCCGGGCAAGCGCCAAAACTGCTGAGCCACCACTCCAGCTCCCCCTTACCCGTTTTTAAATAGAATTTTCTTTTTGTTAAGTTGCAAGAATGTGTTATATATTTTGGATTTGAGATCCTAAACAGAGATATGATTTGCAAGCATTTCATTCTGCTCTACTCATTATCATTTGACTTTATTGATAACGTCTTTTGATGCCCATAATTTTAGAATTCTGATAAAGTCAAATTTATCTATTGGTTTCTTTGTTGTTCACGCTTTGGTGTACTACCTATAAATCCATTGCCAGGTGCAAGGTAATGGAAATTTATGTGTGTTTCCTCTAAGAAAAATTTCCTTCCAAGGTTTTCACTCATATTTAGGTTGCTGATCCATTTAGCAGTCCTTTTGGCACCTGGTGTGAGGTGGTGTAACTTTACTGTCCCACGTGAGGGCATCCAGGAGTCTCAGCACCATTTGTTCAGGAGCTCGTTCTGTCTCATTGAATACTCTTGGCACTCTTGTCAAAAATCAAGTGGCCAGGGCTGGAGCAGTGGCTCAGCACTTACAGTGCTTGCCTGGCATGCATGAGGACATGGTTTAACCCCCGGCACCATGTATACAATGAAATGAAGGAAAAAAGAACAGATGAAAAAATAAAATTAACTCTCTCTCTCTCTCTCTCTCACACACACACACACACACAGAATCAAGCAGTCATACATGTTTGGACTTGGCCTTGGTCTTGAGGATGGGTTTGGAGATGATACACCTTGGAGGCAGCTGAGTGGTTCTTTGCATCGTTCCTCCTGCTTCTTTTCCCTTCCCAGTGCTGCAGATTTGTTGCTGTGCAGTGATGATAATCTCATGTACATCCGAGTCTTCTAAAATATGCTGTTTAGTATTTTCATTAATTATATTTGCCTTTGCTCTTGCCATTGGCTAAAGGTTGAATTGTGCAGACACTTGCTTTCATATGAATATTTGTTTCTGAGTATGGTCTTCAATATTAATCAGATTTTAACCACAAAGGAACATATGTAATGCAGATAAATCACCAGTTTATGGAGTAACCTATGAAAGGGATAAGCCTTATTAGACTGTGTTACAATAAGTAATGGAACTTTTAAAAACTGGGAGTTGCATTAAATTTTTAAAGATATTTGTATTTCTAAATTTTCTAAGAGCTTTGCTTTCTTTAAAGGATGGCAATGGCATTATGCCATATTCTCACTAGCATGAGTTTTTAAAGTCAGACTTCAAGACTGGTTCAAGTCCAGCTCTTTCCCTTTCTAGGTGGAACTTGAAAGAGTTAATTAACCTCTCTGCGCCTCTGTTTCCCCATATGTAAAATGGAGAGGGTAATAAAACCCTTCCAGAGAGTTGTAAGAACCAAATGAGATAATGAGCACACACTATAAAGTTCAGGACACACGCGAATTACTCTTAGTTTTAATTCAACCTCAGAAGTGGTTGCTTTACATTATACTTAAGTCATTTACTCAATTATGAAGTGCTTCTGAGCAAGTCCCAGGCACAACTCCAGACATTAGGGAGAAAACCGTATCCAAGCGACAGGAGAACTGGGCTCATTTACTGAGCAGAAGCTGGAAATAAACAAGCAGAGACCTGAAAAAGATGACGTCAGAAGGTAGAGAGTCACATGAGGGATGTGACTAAAGAGGACCTGGGCGAAGGTCCACTGAGCAAGAGCTTGATAAAGGGATGAAACTGGAGTCAAGACCTGAAGGACAAGAAAGAGCAGGGATGGGAAACTCATGGCAGAGAAAACCAGCATGAACAGCAAAATTGTTCTAAGGCGGAAGGACAGGGCAGAGTCAAGGACAGAAAGACATCAGTTAAATTCAGTTCAATGATTTCACTGAGAGGCCGATTTACACCAGGCAAAGATTCATCCTGAGTGCCCCAAATGCCAAACTGAAAAAGATTTAAGTGTCTGCTTTTCGAAATCTGTTTGACTTGTGTTTCCCCACCTGTATGGTTTTTAGTACCCAATACTCTGCACATGCGCTCTTCAAAAGACAAGTACATACGTGTATTCACAATGACAGTCTCACGACCCCACTTTCTTTCTTTCTTTCTTTCTTTTTTTTTTTTAAAGAGAGAGGGACAGTGAGGGTGACAGAGAAAGAGAGAAACAACGTTATTTAGTTTTTCACATGGCCTTAGTTGCTCCAACACTTAGTTGTGTAAGTGCTGGGGTTTGAACCCAGGTCCTTGTGCCCACCAGGCAAGCGCCGAAACCGCTGAGCCACCGCTCCAGCCCCTGTGACCCGACTTTCTTGCTGTTTGGTTTCTGTACAACTAATAGGCAAATCTACATTTTGCCAATTGAAATCTGTTATAAGCAAACCCCTCTGAAGTTTCCTGGCAGGTTTTCAAGAAATAGTAAAAATTTTATGACCAAGATTAGATTAATGAGGCAAGAGCTCTCTGCTATGGGGTAAATAGGCATCTCTGGTAATAGACCAGTCAGTGAACCAATTTAAAAAATGCAATAATACTAAAATGGTGTCTGTTCCTCCCCAACATCTCAGAGTTTCAATTCGATGACATATTTTGGATAGTTCTAAATCATTTTTCCACAATGTACAATTGTCTGTTTCTAATATTACTCCCAACAATACATTCTTAATCAACCATTAATAGGCACCTAAAATGATGTTCCAAGGGGAGACACACAAAATGAAGGGTTGTTTCCCAAAAATCAAAAACAAAATAGGACAAAACCACATGATCCGGGGACTCTGCCTTCACCAGGGCTTGCTGAGTGTTTAGAACTTGATGTCTTTTTTTCACATCAATATTTAAACATAATATTCAAATGTTTGGTATTCAAGCATCATAGTCAATATTGAAACAAAATATTGAAATATAAGTATAGGCATATGAAAGCTAATTCATCTATTTACAAAACTGCGGATAAATCCTGTGGTCTGGGACACTTAGTTGCCTAGTCTTACTGTTCAGAATGAGGTCTGGACCTAGTATCCCTGGAAGCTGGTTAGAGATGCAGATCTTGGACCCCAGACCCACCTAACAAGAATCTGTCCTTTCAAGACATTACCAGGACTGGTGGAGTAGGAAGATTCAGGTTCCTCTCAAGTATCCTCTGGTGTCCAACCCAAGGCTTCATTCCAGAGATGGACAGGCAATCTTATTTTTGCAGTACGGATGTTACATATTGAAGGCAAGAGGAACAAGTGAGAGAAGACCACTTCATTTAATATTCCAGGGTGGTGAACTCTATCCTAGTGTAAACGAATTTGGCTTTCACTCCTCACCATGATGTAGAACATGGAGTTGGGGAAAGCAGGCTCTTCCAGTAGGCTGTAGAGAACTACGCATGATTTCTTTGGGTGCTGCTGGAAGCCTTTTCCATTCCTTCTGAATGAAACAAGTGATCCTTCTGAACAAGTGATTCGTGACCTTTAGCTGCATCAGAGCTATCTGGAGGTCTTACGAAAATATGCACCACACCCAGAGGATCTGACTCAGTAACTCTGAGGTGGGACCCACGCATCTGCATTTCCAAGGGTTCCCAGGTGGTGAGGGTGCTGTTGGTCCCTGGATCATGCTTTGGAAATCTCTTTCCCCTCCTAGGGCATTCATTTTGGTTCCTCTCCTTTTTCCCCTTTTTAAAAAATTGCTGGACAGATGGACTACGGAAGCATATATTTACTGTAATCTATTATTTGTTCTTTCTTTGTGGCCTTTTAATATTTTTCCAAATATTATAGATGGAAAGTTTTCTTAGGGCAAGGACTTTGTCTTTAGGCATATTGTAAGTTGAAATTTGTCCCCTACAAAATATATATGTTCAACCTCCAATATCTGTGATTGTGATCTTATTTGGAAATAAAATCTTCATAGGTGTAATCAATTTAAAATGGACTGATACTGGATTAGGGTGGGCACGAATACAATGACTGGTTTCCTATAAGAAGAAGGAAATTTGAACGTGGAGACACACAGGGAAACTAACAATATGTGACAAGAGGGGAAATATTGGAGTCAAGAAACATCAAGGATTCCTAGGATTCCAAGGAAAGATCCATCCCTATACCCTTCAGAAAGAGCATGGCTTTGAAGAGATCTTGACTTTAGCTTCCAGCCTCCAGAAGGAAAAACAACACATTTGTATTGTTCTAAGCCACCCAGTGTGTGGCACTTGTTACTGCAGCCCCAGCAATCTGAAAGAGGGCCTTCATGTTTCCCAGGGCAAGGGACATGGGTTGCAGATGCTCACTGACTCTGGAGTGCAGGCCCCAGATTACTGGAACCCCAATACTAGCATATAGCTGTGTGAGGTAAGGCAGAGAATGAAGACATTCCAAGGGGAAGCTTAAACTCGCAGATGTTCTATTTGGGTAAAAGCTCTAGGCACTTAATCTGCCTTCTCATTTTATCAGGGAAATGAGTATGGATTTGAAAAAAGAAGAGAGGAACAAGAGAGGAGTTTCTCAATAATGAATAAAGGGTTGCTGCACATCCAGGCCCTCCGCCCCTGTTTTCACTTTGGATGGTTATGGTCTCTTTTGGTTTGGTGGAGATGCAAGCTCCTTCCGAATCAGGCAACCCTTCTTCCTGGTTCTCCCAGGACATTTCCTGTTCCCTCCTATAAATTATATCCCATCTTACTTTAAAAAGTCTGCACACAGAAAATAACTACCTCAATAAGAATGATCACGTTTGGTTGGGACAAGGTAAACCGCCTGGCTCATCGCACCTCCATAACTTTGGTTCCTGCAACTCCTTTCAGCCGCATCTTTTCCAGCCCTACACATCTTTCAAATCTCATTTCACTTACAAGCCTTTCCTTGGCACCCCATAAGCCCTTCTTGTGTTTCTCGACAGTATCACAATAGAGCTTAGGGTAACTATGACCCTGGGTTTTACTTCTTTGTGTACACATCACTTTTTGCCAAAGTGTACTTAAAAGAAATCCACCCCACAGCACACAGCACAGTGCATTCAGCTTCATAGGTACATAATAAACATTTGCTGACTTAAATAGTGAAAAGAACAAACAGCCCTAAATAAAGCACTGCTGCCAGTAAGAGCCGATTCCTCTGATGGGAAAACTATATCTACGCAAGAGCTGCCATTCTTTCTGGTATCTATTTTCTGGAATGCCTTTTAAATACTCAGAGTTACAGAGCTGTCAGCCAACTGAGGAATGTCGGAGCTACAGCCTCCCACTTGTCAGCTCTGATTCCACAGGAACCTTTTTCTTCTGGTTGTAGCAGCCAAATTATAGCTCAAGAGAAAAAACATAATTATATTGCAAAAGGCCAGGGATAGCTGCTGAAAATACCCAGCTATGAGCAAAACATCAACAGGAGATAAACCAGGAATACTTTCGATGCACAACAAATCCAAATTATTCCATGGACTATTATAAAATGATTTCACTTTCTTTGTCTTTCGTTCTTCATTTAAAAATATTAAGTATTTGTCAGGTTGATTGACATGTACAGTTCTATGTACCGTAATTCCGTAGGTATTTACTAGTAGTGTTGGTTCCTTCCAGCGCATATACATACCCACATTTACACATCGCTCTGCCATTCCCTTGGGTGGGCTGCCCAATTAAGGCGCACACTGAATTCACCGTTGCATGCTTAAATATGCAAGGAGCTTAGTGAAATTCTTGCTGAGCTGTTTGCATTTCAGTAAGGTATCATGTTGTAATTATACCTAAAAGTTCAAGCAGTTTCTTCTACCCAGAACGCAAAGGACAAAGCAGGAGGTGACAGTCTCTGACGGCTGAGATATACCATGCTTCTGACTTAATGGGGAAGTAAAAAGTAGATTTCTGAGTTAGGATCTTTTAATGGGCCAACTTCAAAAAACTTCACTCCTTTTTGGGTGGCCCTGACACTGAACTAGTGGCAGTGAATTAGTGAGGTGTGGGCCATGATGGTCAGGGTTCATAGCTGACAGCAGGAAGAGAATAGCAAATGACACTAGATGAGAAGATTCACAAGTCTAGAGTGGTTTGCTGAGGGATCCTGCATCCCTGTAGAACTCTAAGCACTTTGGGGGATACCACAGTATTCAGCAAAACATACAATTCATGCATTTGGGTCAGGATGCTATTAGTGAGTGTTTTGCTTAGGATCAGATACAGAATTTCTCAGTGAGGCACATGAGCTCACAGCAGAGTCAAAGGAACCAGGGAAAATTGGTCACATCTCTTACACCCCAAATTGCTCCAGCAGGATATGCACAGGGAAGCTGATGAATACCGGGCAAAGGGATCACAATGCAATTGTTTTGATCAACTCAGTTTGAGCTCCAAATCTTCAGACCCTGTAGAAATGGAGGGGAGTCAGACTGATGTCGATGCTGCCTGAATAATCTCAGGGCAACATCCTAAGGCTGTGGGATGGGATGAGAGGGCTCCATCAGAGAAACCATAGCAAAAACTACAACTAAAACTAAAAAGTTTACTTGTGGACTAGAAGTGGGTCAGACAGAAGAGAGCTGTGCAGGAACTTTTCAAATTCAGGCCATTAGGATCATTTTGAAGGTTAAGGAACTTGGAAAAGAGGGTTCTTTGAGATGGAGATAGCTGGGAGAGCAGGAGCTGACAGGGAAGGCCCTAGAGGAATCTGGGTGTTGCTAAGGTAGTCCTGCAGCTCCTTTCCCTGATGGTCCCAGACAAAAATTGGTCATCCTACATCATGACAGGTGGCTTTGTAAAATTATAATATTATTAAATTTCATTATAAAATTATTTCAGACCCCAGTGTTTCCCCTTCCATTCCCTCCCCTCCTCCCTCTCATAGTCCCTTTTCTCTACTTTGCTGTTCTTAGTCTTGTGCATTTCTTGAACAAGTCAAGGGAAAGGCCATATAGTGAGCCTGGCAGAGGGCAATGAAAAGAATCTGGGTCCATGGTCAAACCATTGGCCCCCAATTCCCCTCTGAAGTCATCTGTGTTAGTCAGCTTTTCATCACTGTGACAAAATAACAGAGAAAAACAACTTAAAGGAGGAAAGATTTATTTTGGCTCATGGTTTTAGAGGTTTTACTCCGTGGTTGGCTGGTTCCATTGTTTCTGGATCTGTGTTGAGGTGGAACATCGTGGTGGAAGAAGGGAGAAGCAGAGTTGCTCATCTCATGGTGGCCAGGAAGCAGAGAGGGAACACGAGGAAGGAGCCAGGGATAAGATATACCCTTCCAGGGTGTGAAAAGGGTGACCCACCCACACTTTTCACCACCTCCCCAAAGTACCATCAAATTATGAATTCATAAATAGATTAAGACACTGATGAGGTTGGCGCTCTCATTATCCAATCCAATCACTACCCCAAAGCCCCAGTCCTGAATATTGCTTCATTGGAGGCCAAACCTTCAATACATGATCCCTTGGGGGACATTCCAGATCCAAACTATGGTACCACCCATCTTAGTCCTTCTGTTAAGGAAACAGTAAATGCCCTAATGGTTTGAATCTTAGCTGGACTCTGGTACTCAACAAAGAACAGGTACATCTAAACACTAAGAGAATATTAAACTATATATCCTATGCAAAGCTTGTTTCTTTTTAAGCACAGTGAAAGCATTTTCAGAAAGGTGAGAATTATAAAATGGATTTACTTTCTCCTAGGATCAGTGTGCTTACATTCCTTACCCATCTCTTACACCGTCAATCAATGATAAACCTGAGAGCAAAGACATCACTATGGACCTTTACACAACATGCTAATCACACCAGGGTCCTTTATATGTAATAAATCCCATGTATAGCACAAAAGCATATCGCACTGATAGATATAAATTTATACGTAGTACAAGCATATAAAATTAATCTAGTCACAATGAATTTAAAATCAAATTTTCATTTTATATAATTTTGTCTGAGTCTACACTAATATCCACCTAAGTCTTTCTGTCAACGTCTTAGTGTTATTGAAATCACACACACACACACACACACACACGTACACACACACACACACACACACACACACACACACACGGCAACTGAGCCCTGAAGTATGAGTGTCTATGCGTGCGCATGTATGCGTGTGTGTGCGCGTGTGTGTGTGAAAGAGTGAGTGATTCATGCTTTGTCCTGAAGTGTACGGTGGCTGACCAGTGGTGTAGCTTTCAAAGATCATTGATCTCTCAACTTAAGTAGATTTTTACGTGGTGGTATGTAAAAGCAAAAACTAAACCAAACCAAAACAAGACAAAACAAAACAGGAGAGCCTCTCAGTTCAGCTCCAGCCATTCTTTAGTGTCAGTTTCAAAAGGGATCAGAAATGTGTACAGATCGCTTCACTTCTACTGTTGAATCATCCGATTCTGAAAAGGCAGACAGCTCCTCTGCTACTTCTTGGGCAACATGCAGTCATTTCAGATAAGTGTCTGCCAACTTTCAGACTACTGAGGCAAAATGTGGGCTCATGGTATAATTCTAAAATTTTTTGAAGTTGTCTGAGTATAGTCAGCCAAATATTATTCTCTTGGAACACCCCAAGCAAGACACATGAGATACACTTAGGGCAAGAGTCAGGAAACCCTGATGACAGTCACCTCTGGTAAAGAACAGGAGACAGATTCATACCCATACCTGTTTTCTGTTGGGAAACAGCCTTTGCTGGGGTGGCCATGTGGTGAGTTCCAGCTAATGGAGTATGCATGGAAATTGTAGGCTACTTCCAGGACTGGCCTGGAGAAACCTCCCTGAGGTGATCTTCCACTCTTCCGCCAGCTGAACGGGAAAGTTTCCCAGAATCTGCATCTTTGGAGCTCCAACTTTAGGGCTCAGAGCCTCTTTACTCTTAAATTTATTTAATAATTCCCCCAAACTTTAGTTTCTATGGGTTAAATTTATCACTACTTATTGAGAAATTTTTAGAATAATTCCTTAAAAATAAAATATAAATATTTGAAGCCCTGCATGCTAATGTCAATAGCATATTTTTATGAAAATTAATCATATCTGTCCAAACCAAAAAAAAAAAAACCCAAAGTGACATTGTTTTACTTTTTTGCAAATCTCTATATCTAACTTATAGAATACACTTAGGTTCTCATATGTGCTACTGCATTCCACACAGTATGTGGTTTTAGTGGAAGAATATGTGAAGATCCAACATTCATAGTTATATAGCTGGGAAAGGGAGATTTTTATGGGAATGGTATGAAACAATCTTAGAATTCCCAGGGTCCTTAGATAAAAGACCTGGTGATTTAGAGAAAGATTTTGCTATAGGATATAAGTAATATTGGTTCCTGAATACCAGGGGAGCCCAGAAAGACAGTAACTGTCCAAGAGCACTTGCCTAAGCAAGAATGCCTTTGTTATCATGTTCCTGTTAACTAGTGTCAAATAACCCCAAATACCAGTAATTTCTCCTCCACTGTTAAAGTGGAAAATATAGCAGAAACCCCTATCTTCAATCCATCACTGACAACTTTAAACTAGTAATCCAAAATAGTTTATTATAAACCACAGAAAAGGAAAGAAAATTCTTAAAGCAATATTTTTGACCTAAAAATCCCCAAATCCTCTAATCCATTAACCTCTCTCATAATCCACTCTCTAATAAATGTATTGGAAAGCTCCAAGAGCTAAATGCCATACTCAGGTATAGACTCTGAAAAATGCGTGCAGCAGATTCTCAAGGGTTTTATTTATTTATTTACTGATTGCATCAGTACAAACTAATTTCTTTCAAGGGAGCTATACATTGGTATAGTTTTGTAAGTAAACTATACCAATATTATTATTTATTTAATTTTAAATATTAGTCTTTCTTTCAAAAATAGCCTATTTACAATAAGATAACAGGCAGAATATTAAGCCAGGAGAAAATTCAGGCCATCCACTCCATATCACAAGGTCATATGTTTCTGCTACAGGAGGGTCTGGGAGTCCTCAGGACCCATAAGATACATGGAAACCTGTTTCCCAGAAGAATGTTTCTAAGACTCTTAAAGGAAACCCATTTATGGACTGAACCACTCAGTGTCGCTGGGGTGTGCTACAGTGTCTGAAAACACTTAGTGAGTGCTGTCCACAAAGATAGTTCTGATTCTCGCTGCAGGCCTTGCTGTTTAGCCGGAGGCTCTGCTCCATGCCTCCTCCTTCTGGGAAGCAGCTGACGGCAGCCACCATCTTGTCAGTTGCCATTGCAGGAAGAAGAGAGAGCTCTGGAGGGTGTTGGACAGGTGGATAGTGTCCTGGCATGGAAATGACACCACATCATTTCCTGTCATACTTCCCTATTCAGAGGAGCCATACAATGCCATCTGATCACAAAGAGGCCTGGTCAAACATCCTAAATGGAGCACAAACAAAATCTCATGGATGACACTGATGGCTACAATGAAGAACACTGTAAAGCATGTGATACAGGGTACCACATCACAATTAATAGTGAGGGAGTCTCCTACGGTCCTTACCAAACATCTCAATGCAGATGGAAACCATGCCAAAGCATGACCAGGTAAATAACATACCGCATGGAGCCAATATAATAATCCTAGGATTTGGCTTCATTAGACTTGGCTAATATAAAGATAAAACCATCCAGGAACAGGCCTCCAGGGACCAGGTGGGTAAAGTAGAAGACTGGTGGCTAGGAATACTGTGTTGAGCTGTAAAGCATCTGCCCCATCTGTAAGGAGGGGTGTGTGTGTGGGGGTGTGCTCACTCTCAGTAGATCTTTTGCCACGTGAATCTTAAATAAGAAGATATGTTTTGTTTTTAAGAGCTAGAAATCCAAGTTTGTTTGTAAAATCTCCAAAATTAAACCTATTTTTTTTAAACACATAAACCAGTCAAAACATGCCTGCGAGCCAGATGTGGCCTGTAAATCCCAATTTGTGGAGATAGTTTATGTTACTAACTACTTACAGTCATCAGTTGTGACATCAACTGAGCAGAGGGTAGTGTTGATGTCCCCTGGGGAGGACCACTGAATGTGTGGTCTCACAAAACCAGGACAGAGTACAGCCAGGTTACTGGTGGACCTTGAAGTTGAAGTCACTGCTGAAGATATTTGAGTTTCATAGGGACCAAACTCCTATCACGAATACTCCAGGGAGAAGACAGATTCTAAACTTTGTGAACTCAACGCCTTGTCTTGTTTGTGCACCATGGTGTCTCCAGCAGCTTTACATTGCTGTGACTAAGTGCCAGACAAGAACAACTTGGAGTAAGCAAAGTTTATTTTGGGGTTCATAGTTTCAGAGGTCTCAGTCCAAGAAGGCTGACTCCATGGTATCATGGAAGAAAGGAGTGGCAGAGAATAGCTGCTCACTTGGAGGCATCTAGAATACAGGTACGTCAGGGGAGAAGGGGCCACAGGGAAGGCCCACCCTTCCAGGGCATACCCTCAGTGATTCACCACCTCCAGCCATGCCCCACCTACCACCTTACCATCCAGTCCATTCAAACTACGATGGACCAATTGGATTATAGCTCTCACAATGCAATCATTTCACCTCTGAACATTCCTGCACTAACACAGGAGCTTTGGGGAGACATCTCAGATCCAAAGCATAATAATTAAGTCCTGGCAAATGACAGTTATCCATAAATGTGTAAAGCAATGTGAAAAATTGCATGGAACTAATTCAAACCTATTTCTTCAGAAGCAGAACACGTATAATGGCCTTTTTCTCACTCAAAGATACAGAAAAATGATTTCTTGTTTAGGAAATTCTATTTGAATCCTAATTGCTTATTTTGAGCAGAACTTTCAGGACTAATCAACAGAACTATAACAATATGGTGAGGTTTTACACAATAAATATAATTTTATAGTAGGAAATTGGATAATCCCACACAGTCCCCAAATAGCCCAGCTGTTATGACTTAAATCATGTGTGAGACAACGCAAGCATTTCAGAGGCAAAATGATTAGATTATAAGAGGTATTACCTACTCAGCAGATTAATCAACTGAGGTGGATTAACTGGGTAGTAACCGTAGGCTCTAATGGGGCGAAGTTACTGGGGTGTGTCTTTGGGGTTTCTGTTTTGTCCCTGGTGATTGGAGTTCTAGCTCTACTTGGGGGTTACCATATCCTGAGCTGCTTTCCTCTGCTATACCCTTCCACTATGATATTCTAAGTCATCTTGGGCCCAGAGCTATGGAGTCAGTCAACCGTGGACTGAACTTCTGAATCTGTGAGCCAAAATAAACTGTTCATCTTCTACATTGTTCTTGCCAGGTCTTTTGATCACAGTGATGAAAAGGTGGAGTGAAACACCAGGACAGGTGGGAAGCGGCAGAATGGAACTTTCTATGCAGCTAGGAGTGGCAAGGTTGCGGCACAAAGACCTAGCGATTGAGCCTAGAAGGATGCAGCTGCAGATGGGGCATGAGCCACACACCCATGAGCAGACGGAGCAAGGGTCTGAATGGATGCTGGCACAGAGATATGACCACGCTCGAGGCCCCACAGAAAGGAGATGAGCCCCAGGGAGAAGACGGTGGAAGAAATCTCTGAATTAGCTGAAAATTTCCCTGGAATTGACAGACATAGCACTATTAATCAGACTCAAGCTTGACATAGAAATTAAATTTAATTTTAAAGGAAATAGAGTGGCTACTTTCTACTTTCAGTTTTAGCCTGGGATTTCATACTCCCCACAGGTTTGTTGTAAGCTGCGTTCTCTGAGTAGCAGACTCTAAGGCCAGCAGGAGGTGCTGGAGAAGAGAATGGGTAGGAGGAGACAGCAAGGCAGGTTTAACGAAAGCCTCAGCTGGCCCCAAAAGGTGCAGAGGCAAGGCTAGCCCTTCGAAGTTATCCTGATTTGGGGCTAAGGAGCTCTGCTTTTATATCCCACGTTACTGTGCTTTACATCGCAATCATTGGACGTCAGCTCTGGCCATACAGCTGATGGGCAGCTTGTTACAGTGCCCACTGATTATCAAGTGAGATGACTTCACATAGCGTGGCCGTGATGGGGTTGGTAGAGATAACAAAGTGAACGCCCTTTCCTTCTCCCCACGCCATATAGTGCACTAGCTTTCTATGCTTCTGGGACTTTGTGGTTCCCTTGATGCCCCCATCTCAGTAGTGAGTTTTTCTGTAATATTTTATATACTACTTGGATAACTGAGGTGTTGTTTGGCCAGGTCAAAGTCAATAACACAGCCTGGAGCAGCCTGCAGAAGGAAGTGGAAGTCACAGGTAGATGTGGACAAAGGAACCGAAGTACTATGAGTTACAGAATGGACCTCAATGTGGAAACCTGTCTTTTATTTTTCATTTGATGTAGTCCCACTTCTTCAGAATACGAGTTTTGAGAAATACTTGACATTGAAAGAGTGCCTTGGAAATATAAGGGCAGGAACCACTCATACTCTGGGCCCTCTTGGAGGCTAGCACAGAGGAGTCCTGCAGAAAAGAAACCAATCCGGTTTTGTGAAATGCACATTTTCTGGACAAGTGAATCCAGTAAATTCAAAGGATGTGTGGGTATAGACAAGCAGGTCACCGATTTGCTTTTGCTTTTCTAAGCAAATATTCCCTTTTAAAAATATCATCACTGATGTGCAGTGTCCTGCTTCTCCTGGAATGTGTTTTGAAGGGAGAATCTTGGCTGAGGCTACTTCTCCAGCAGTGAAGTCAGTCACATTATAGCAAGAGCCAGGGAGAGGGGCGATCTAATTAGATGTGGAAATAGATTTAAACTTAGACCTTAGCCATATAGGAAATGGCACAGCTGATCAGAGATTTTAAATTTTACTAAGATTCTGAAACTGTCTTCTAAACTAGCAGTACACCAATGGCTGGAAAGTTTGGCATCCTGGGTAAAGGCCAGCAGCTGCTCCTGTAGGTGCTTTTATATATGCTGTGTCACTCAAGGGACTGCTCAGACTAAGAAAAGTTAAATGATGCACCTTGGGGCCCCAAGACAGAAGATGTAGTGCAGAACCCGGATAACGTGGCTCTCAGCCGGCTCTTAACTGTACCGTTCCACCCCAAACCCTCCTGGTGTCCTCATGCTCTTAAGATGGGTTAATAATAACAAAGAAGTGATGAAAGCATACTTAAAGTAAAACTAATGAATATGACCCCCAAAAGAAATGCATTTAAAAAAATCTGTCATTTGGCAAACTAACACAAACATCATATAAACTCTCACCTTTAATATGTATTGATTTGGACAAAACTAAGTACATTGCAAAGGACAATGTTACACATTTTGCTATCATGCTCAAAAATTTCTATGTGTCATAAAAACACACACTCATATTCAATAGTCTCTCTGTAAATCTTTGACTGAAGATTTGGTATTTGATGATGTTTTAGTTGAAAAATCTCCCTGCTTTCCTATGTCCTTCACATCTTCCCCTCTGAGAGAAAGACCAGAACACTGGTTGATGTCTAAATTTCTTTTCTTTGTTTTTTCGTTTTCACATGGCCATGGCAAGGGCGAGGTCTCCTGCAAACTCTGGGGCAGCACCTGTGTGAGGTTTAGCCTCACAGGCACTAGCCTCCCTCACAGTGTTTGCACTCACGCTCTCTCTGTACCCCTAGGTGAGTCCTGTACCCACAGGGAGTTCTGTTTTTTCCCCTCAAAGCCATTCTTAATTGTCCGTGCACATTCTCTGAACTAGAATGTTGCTGTCCAGACAGTCACTCTCCACTTGGGAGATAAGGAGCTAAAGCTGGAGTTGGTGCAGCCACTAAGGAGCTCTGGTTGGCCCGATTAGCTCTTGTCTCATGCGTGGTCAGCATGGCAGGAGCAGAAGTACTTGAAACCCAATGATGTTTAGCCAGTAGCCTCAACTTCCTCGGTGCACAAAGCACTTCACCAGCTCTGCCTGACTTTCAGTTCCCTCTGGTACCCTTTCCTTGGTGACATTTCTCAGAGGTGGCAAAATAGCCCAAAGGCAGGAAGCGAGGTCTCTCCTGAACCATCCCGGCAGGGCTGACTCTGCAGTGGGTCTCACGCAGGTTGGTTTTGCCCACCCCATAGTGACTGTGGCAGAAAAACAGCTCCTGTGTGGGAGGAAAGCACCCATCTTGACCTTCCCTGAAAGACGAAAGAGGTGTGGGGCCCATCTGTTCCCCTAAGTGGAAATTTTTAAACTTTTATTTTTAACTGTGGTGAAAAACACTAAGTTAAAAATTTTCCCCTCCCTTCATTCCCTCCTTCTTTCAACAAGCATTATGTGCCTTTTAAGTGT
The DNA here is from genome assembly GCA_004027875.1 of Aplodontia rufa. Classification (NCBI taxonomy): domain Eukaryota; kingdom Metazoa; phylum Chordata; class Mammalia; order Rodentia; family Aplodontiidae; genus Aplodontia; species Aplodontia rufa. The sequence goes on from PVKS010019703.1 coordinate 36,209, forward strand.
GTCTTTCCATGGTAGTAAGTCCCAAGAAATTGAGTAGGGCACAGCCCTTGACCCTGAGTGGCTGAGAACCCAGCAGGGAGAGCCACAGAGCAGCAGCCAAGGAGCAGGATCCCCGCAGCTTGCAGGGGTGTGCCAGGACGCAGGCACAGATGAGGCCTGCCAGGCATGCATAGGAAAGGAGGGCAGGGAAGATGCTCCTGTGGCCGCCAGCTTGCTCCATGCTGGTACCGTGGGATGTCTGAGCGCTGGAGCAGCCTGTGCTCTTGGTCTCTGAGGGATGGCGGGGCCAGGGGTGCATGCAAGGGTAGGAGGAAGGAGACTGTTTCTGACTGAGGTTCACACAGTGGGTCACAATCTGCAGTGTGTGCAGGATGTCCAGGAGGTCATGGTGAGGGTGTGGGGGCCGCAATCATGGCAGAATTCATGAGTGCCCATCATGGGTCAAGAATGTTCCTGGAGCTTTGTCTGCATTGACTTGGTCACCAGCAATCTCCCAGGGAGGTAGGCACAATAATCACATGAGGAAACTGACACTCAGAGAGTTCAAGTGGCTCATCAAGGGCGCCATAGCCTCTGGCCCTGGATCCTGTGCTTAGCCATCCTGTGCACTTCCTCTGCAGGGGGAAGCCCTCCAGTGGCCACTGGTGAGCTTCCTGTCACATGAAAATAATGAACATTGAGGGAACATTTACGGTGCAGCTTGCTTGTATTCTAGGAGAAGAAGTATAAAGAAGACTAAAATTTATGTGTGTAAGCAAATACATATATGCACATGAAACAGACATACATATGTACACATATGTGTGTACTCCCACATATTACATGTTACATGTCATCAATCAACTACATTGCCCTAGTTCTAGAGTTGCTATATACACTTAATCATATTATTTTACTGAGGCTTCAAACCACCCAGACCCACTGTAGCAACAACGAAAGGGCCTGGAAATCTGCATATTAATAAGCCTTCCAGGTGATTCTCAGGTACACTAAAATTGAAGAATCACCAGACTAAGGAAAAGTGATCAATAGCAGTCATCGCTTACCTCTTTTTATTCCATTTTAAGTGTATTCTTTCATTGAGTTAAAGGAAAACCTTTACCCTCTTAAGTTATAATTGTTTTCATTTCAATATTCTTTAAACCATTTAATTAGCGAGTAACTTTTTCATAGAATTAGCGGGCAACTTTTTCATAGATACTAAAGGTTAAGATTTGTGAAGTCCAGGTTAACGGGTATTTTTATTTCATTACTAAATTCAACATAGATAATTTTTGTGTGTGTGTGTATAAGATGAGTATATATTCTGGACATTGCAACTATCCCCAGGAGTGCCCCCCTAATTACCCTCCCTTATCCCTCCCTTCCCCTTCCCACTATAACTCTAAAAATAGTATTAGATTATAAAGCCTTACATCTTATCTGAATTTAACTCATGTTTCTAGACCAACTTTCTCATTGTCCAGGGTCTAGTCCCCACCTCCACAGATGAGTGGAGACAATCAACCCTTAGATCTCTGGGTTAAGCTGATTTTACTCATCATGATCTCTTCCATAGCCATCCATTTACCCTCGAAGGCTGCAATGTCATTGTTTCTAATTGCTGTGTAATATTCCATGGTATAAATGTACCATAGTTTTTGGATCCATTCTTCCTGTGAGGGACACCGGGGTTGTTTCCATAGCCTAGCAATAGTAAATTGTGCTGCTATGAACATCGATATTGCTGTGTCACTGTAATGTGCTGATTCTAAGTC
>PVKS010019704.1:0-37959 GCA_004027875.1 Aplodontia rufa
TGTAGCGTCTTCTCTGCGGGCAGAGAGAACGCAATAACTTTCTCTTGTGAATAAAAAGCGTATGATTCAGAAGCTCAGGGCCTCTGTCCTGTGCAGTGGAGAGCCTCCTGGCTGCCCCCACACTTCAATTCTCCCAGATTCTCTCTTTCTCCCTTTTTCTTCATACCGTGTCATCCCCTTTCAGGACCACAGGACACATAACTGCACTGGACACAGTACCTGGGCAAAGGTTAAAGGTCAGGGAACACCCTGGCTAGTACCATGCTTCACAAACATCCCTTCAAGATTAGCTGCCTTGGCTTTGAAGTCCCAGGATGTCTCTCTTATCTTTAGTAATCATAAATTTCCTACCTATTACCTCTGTAAAAATAAGGGGAGGAAAAATCCCAGGGCCTCACTTTTTGTGTGGTCCCCTGACACCCTTTTTAAAATCTAAACCCTGTGTCTGCATCATTCTTTCCCCACAGGTACATGGGTTATAACTGACACAATAAGGGTACATTTTAGGAGGAATACAATATATATGGAACACAGCAAAGCCACTAAAACTTATGTTTTACAAGAATATTTAGCAACATGGGAGGTACTAATAACATGGTTTTAGAGTTTTAAAATGCAAGGCATAGGCTGTTTGCTGCTGTACTCACCACCAGCAACTGCACCTCAGAGTTACTGATTTATTCTTAAGACTCCTCTACTCTTCTCATCTGTCCTCATGGATGAACTTCAGAATATTCAGTCACAGAGATCAAACCACTTGTCAATGGTTAAGAGTGGTACCGAAACTTCCAGGACTTTGTCAGGAACACAATATAGAACCAAATGGTCCATGTCACTATAAGAGGTTTGCCAAAGAGAAACAGACACAGTCATCCTGACATATCATGACATTGAGCTAAGCCATAAATCCTATTTCAACACATTCTTTAACTTTGAGGATATGCAAGAGGTCACCCAACACTTTGTTGTCACATGGATGCCCCAGACCAAGAGGGTATCAGTACCAGTACCCCACAATGAGTGAGCTGGCTGAAATGCTGACCCCAATTCTTACCCCCTTACATCTGAAAAGCATCATTGTGATCAGAGTTGAAGCTGGAGCCTACATCCTCAGTCATCCTGAGTTAGTGGAAGGCATTGTGCTCCTTAACACTGACTCATATGCTAAAGACTTGACTGACTGGGCAGCTTCCAAACTCTCAGTCTTGACAACCATTGTTGTGGACATTATTTTGGCTCATTACTTGGGGCAGGAAGAGTTGCAGGACAACCTGGACCTGATTCAAACGTACAAACTACATATTACCTAAGACATCAGCCAAGAAAATCTACAGCTCTTTCTGGTTTCCTATAATGGACACAGAGACCTAGAGATTGAAAGACCCATACTGGGCCAGAACGATAACAGATTAAAAACATTGAAGTGTTCTACTTTATTGGTGCCAAAAGACAATTCATCCACTGTCAAGGCTGTGGTTGGCTGAGTCTCATCTCAACCCTATAAATATAACTTTGGTAAAGATGACTGTGGGCGACTGCCCCAAGTAGTTTAGCCTGGGAAGCTCACTGGGGTCTGCAAGGTGCTTTTTCCATGGAATGGGCTACATACCATCTGCCAACATGACCCACCTCACCCAATATCAAACCCACTCAACCTTGAGTAGCATTGGCTCCGGAGAAAGTCCCTTCAGCCAGTCTGTCACCAGCAATCAGTCAGATGCAACTCAAGAAACCTGTGAGTCCCCTGATGCCCTGAACAGACATCAGACCGTGGAGGTGTCCTACTAAGCATATTCTGTTCCCCAGGCCATGCTAGTTTACCCATCTTCAGATGATACTCCATAATATAACATTTTATCCCCCAAACTGGTCTCCTTTATCTTTAACTCATGCATGGTGACTGAACCTCTCTCTAGTAATGTGTATTTATCATGTTCTCTGCCCACCTACATTTTTTTTGTATCTACCAAAAATGACATCCATGCCATTTCAATAACATTCCAACATCTTTAACAGATCTGATCTCCTTATCTTCTCTTGCCAGCTTTTTTCTCTGTTCCCCTAACTATATGTCTGATAAGATTTGTTGATCCCAACTCCATGTATGCATGAATACACATGTCTGTATTTGTGTATGCATAGTTCTGTGATTTTAGGCATGCCTTCTTGTGGCACTTCTGCAAAAACAAAAACAAAAAACAAACAAAAAGCCCCCAAAAAACAAAAAACAAAATTTTTTTTTCATTCCCAAAGGTATTTCTAAGGGAAATGTGAAGAACAGATATATAAGTGGAGAAAACCACTAGATTCTCTTTTGGTACCGAATTGGTCAACAAGATTTGCAGAATGATTTCTGAAAAAAGTAGCTCTAAGAAATGTGGAAGCTCATAATTACAGTTTGGACCAGTGATGGATTGTGACCAATAGCAGAAGGAACTCCTATCACATAGAGAGGTAGGCAGAATGACTAGTCACCTTTTTCTGTCCAAATGGATTCACATATGCATCCTATAAAGAAAAGAGATCCCTTGAACAATGAGGTTCTGACAGAATGGGAGCTTATGCCAAAGTAGTGGCTTAATTATTAGTCTATTTTTGCATAGAAAAGTAAAAAACAACATTCTAGGCCTTCACTCTGCAGAGCAAATCTGCTGTCGCTGCAGTATGTTACCATTTATCAGACATCTACAAGAAGTGCCTTCCAAGTCTGTGGTGGAGAGTGATTCTCCACTTGTCAATCATAAAAAAGGGAGAGGTATAGCCTAAAAATCATGTCAATTTTGAGAATGTGAATGGGGGAAGAGGAAACAGTCATTAACACAATATCATCTTTCATAATCGTAGCCTTGATTTGAGCAAACTTGTGGAAGCCAGATTAAATTGATATAGAACCCACTTCTGAGAAAAATTTCTTAATCCTGTGAATTCCTTTTTTGTAGAGGGAAGAGGCTAACCTGTAAGGGCAGCCACATCCAGATAAAATTGTTAATAGCCTCTGGTCTACTGTCAGTGAGGGGGGCACCAATGAGATGAGGGTGAGGTAACTGTGGAGATCCACACCTCAAGCAGGATCCCAGCTCTCCGAAGCCTGAGATGTAAGGTCAGGGTTCCACAGTTCCAAAAGTTGAGAATGCTTTTCAGGCACATTATTAGCTTTCTGCTAAGATAAGGAATGTGTTGCTCTGCCAGAGTACAAGTTTTTACAAATTATTGGGGGGAAAAAGCTGTATAAATATATATCATTGCTAAAAAATGCAAATCATAAAATTGTATATAATAATCACAGAAAAGACCATAATTTATATGGGTGTAAAAAAAAGCTGTAAAACAATGGTGTGACTAAAGAGATATGATGAAAAGAGACATGATCAACATTTTTTTTTAAGAAACAGAGACAGTGAGAGAGAGAGAGAGATTGATTCAAATAAGGAACAGCCAAATATTAAGAGGAAAATCAGGAGCATATTGAGTCAAGAAATTAAGAAAGAGTTTCAAAAAGGAGGGTTCTATCAGTAGTACTGAACTGTCAAGATGACTGCTGCACTGAGAAATGGCCATTGGCCTTACTAAAATTAAATATAGCCATTTCAATGGACTGCTTGAGATTTAGCAGAATGGGACATATGGAGGAGTGAGCAGAAGGTGAGGAAAATACAATAGTAGTATAAAAGACCTTTTCTTAAAATTTCTTTTCTCGAACACTATAATCCTGCTTTATTGCCAGCCTCATAGTCATTGCCAGACACCTCCTGATATTGTGGAAGTTCTCAGCAGCTATGAAGCCCCAATTACAACAAATTATACGTTGGCATCTGATGACTCAGTCATAAAGTCAAATTATTCCAATTTAAAAGTAAATTTTCAAAGTTAATCCAAGTCCAGATTACTTCAGGGCAATTATAATTTCTCACTGTCAATCATTGGAAGTCCAAATTAGTATCTGTCTTAGAACTCCAACCTTGATTCAGAGAGCTGCATAAATATACATTTTGACTCCCAATGATAGTTGCAGAGAAATGTGAATCAAGAAAGATTGGTTTGTATGTTTTCCTTTTAAGTGGAAGAGAAATTAAAATATAAAGTTGACTGATCACATTAAAAAGAGGAAACAAGTTAACAGTGAATTTTCTGAGCAGAGATAGATGATGGAGAAGGAGGATATTTTGGATGTGGCTGCAGATACATAGTTGTGACTAGAAAAGGAATCCAAGGAAGTTCCTGTCTGTTAATTTCATATTTATTAAATCAGTAGTTATTGATTTCTGACTATGTATCAAGCACTTGAGGTAAAAAAAAATTTACAAGAGATTCTAGGTACTAACTTGCATCGAAATTGAGTTCTAAAGGAGGAATCTTAAACATTAACAGGTTGAAGAAACACTTTGGAAGAGCTGGCAGGGCTTGCTAAAGGATTGGATATGGAGAGGAAAATCCTTTTGCTAATAACAACTGGGTGGATTTTCTATGTATAGCAAGCTCATCTGAGCAAAAGAGAGATAGAGGAAAATGATAAACAGATGATATTTGGAAGTTTGATACAAGTGTTGAAAGACTGAGATAGTTATTTCAGGAAATTGAACAGCAAGTTGACTAGGAAGATGTTGGATTTACAAGCAAGGTTGAGGCTTCATTTCACCTTGACGATATAGAATTTACAACACCACCAGTCTGCCCTAGCCCTTTCCCCCATCACGTTCGGCAGCTGGGGGGGCATCCACGTTCTGTCATTTGGATTGTTGAATTCTTCCCCAACCTCACAAACTTGGCTTGACTTTCTCGGCCCAGGAAAGAGCACCTGACCCATGCTAGGTAATGAGAAACTTCCTTACACTTGCAGGGACCAAAAGTTAGAGAGATCAGAATTCTCTTGTTGCAATTGTTAAATTTAAGAATCAAGCAGGTTTTTTTTATTGTTTGTTGTTTTGTTCATTTTTTTCTGAGTGGCTGTATTTTTCACTCTATGGCAAAAATAAGCTAGTAGTGAGAAAAATGAAATAAATATTCTGAGAGACACCATAATAATAATGGGAAACATATAGGCCTTTCTATGAGTTAGGCAAAACTTTATTCCCTTGTCATGTGGTAAATCTATGAGTGCTCATAACTAATCCATGTCACTGCCATAAAAATCCTCACCTTGTTGATAGGGAAACAGAGGAATAAGAAGTTTGGAGCTCTGATGATAGCATGTAAAAGATGAAACTAAGATTTGAACTTGGCTCTGTAATGTTATATCCGTGCTCTTAACTTGCTTTGCTCTATTGTTTCACCTATGAGAGCAAGAAAGACCTGTTGAAGTTGAATTGATTGGAGTTCCTGCTCCCAATTACATTTCTGGCTTTTTCCTTCTTTCAGTGTTCATTCCTTTCATAGTTTCTGTTGGTCAAACTTGTTCCCCTTTCCCCTAAGCTTATTCATGCATGGTTTTTGCAGCTTGGAAAAAAGAGTCCTAATGTAAAAACAGAGTCCCCAGAAATCATAAGGTCACTGACATCCCTCAAATTTGGAAAACATTGAGTGGGGTGAGTTACAGAGCCGTAAGGATTTCACCATTCTTGACTTGGAAGTTAGATTTTTGTACTAAATAAAAAAAACCCTGCTATCTCTTAAGACTTGGACCACATGCCACTAATGATTAAAATGACGTGATGTGGGAGAATAAAACAAAGACTATTGTTATCACTTTTAGCAAGCTGCTCTGAGAGAGAAAACCCAGACTGGCCCTTCTGAGCAATGTATTTCACACTAGAAAATTCCATTGTTTCAAGTTACAGTGTTAGGAGATTGTCAGACATCAAATCAAACTTCACCAAATAGAAGGAATATGTAGATTTCAAGAATGGGTACATGCAAGCAAAAATCATGAGAACCAGGATACTATAGAACAAGATTACTAAAGGTGAGAGTGGAATGAACAGGTGAAAATCCCTTCAGCCCCAACCAAATACTCCCTCCCTATCTTGCCCACAAAGGTGATACTTTCCTGTATAAGTCATAGTCAGCAGGAAGGCTTCCTGGTCAGGTGTCTGGGAAGACAAACCAGGTCTCTTCACCCTAATCAAGGCTTTCCTCTAAATCTTAAGGCAAAAGCTTAAAAATCCTACGTCAGTATTTATGAATTGTTAGCAGATATAGAAACCCCATTAAATGAAACTTAACTGACAACTGACTAGGTCATGAAGAAAGTTCTGTTGCCAGAAAGGTTCCACATCTAGACAACAATGATTGCTGAACTTTCCCTAAACTTACTGTCTCAGCCCCATTCCTATCCAACTGACCCTCACCTTACAGCAGCAGTGAGCTCTGAAGGTAATAAGACCTCAGCAGACAAACTATAGCATTGGCCTGGTTCAGGGGAAACTCTGAAGGATGCTGGACAAATGATCCCTAAAGGATATAAATCAGGGCCAAAGTAAGAAGCCAAAGAGCTCACACTCTCCCTCTGCAACTAACAAATGGCAGTCCTGATGTTCTCTGTTCTAGTGTTTACATTAGCATACTTATGCAATTGAAGCAGAATCTCAATGGGTGGGACCCATAATTCCAACGATTTCCCCAATGGATTATGTTTCTGATGTTGAGAAACACTGCATTGAGCAAAGAAAGGAAAACATGATGATGACCTTCCTCCTCTTACTTCCTCCTCCTCCTCATTACATTCCCGGAGTATGTTATTCCATTTCACATTACCTTGAAGGATTTAATCCCTCATTTTCAATATGCTACCAATTCCTTTTTTTTATATATTATCTTTCTACAAGATGCAACTGAATTCTCACCTAAATAAAACTCCCCGTAATCATTTACAATAGGCTCACATCATGTTTAGTATGTATCACATCTGTAATCTATTTGTCAGATTTTTAAAAGTAGATTTATCATTATTTTTGCTTTCCCATCTCTCTGCCTCCTGAAGACCCAATCTCACCTCCTGATTTAGCAATATCTTTCATGAAATTGATACTGCAGAAATTTTTACTGTTACCTAATTAGTTGGTGATCTTTCTCTCAGTTCCTCTCTGATACTTTATTTTTCTGTAACCCCTCCATTACCTTCTCACCCATTGTCTACTCTTTAAACTATTTCTCTCCTCACTCAGCATCCTTTTTCTCAATTCCCTCCCTCATCTTCCTTTCCAGTTCTTTCACAATCTTTTCTGTCCTTTACTTTCACATCTTTTCCAACCACTTCACCTCTCTGGTTTTTTCCATGTTGGTGTATGATTGCGTAATGATTTTTAATGACTTTCAGTTTATGAACTATAAATACTTAGTCCAGCTTGTTAAAGCTGCACAGCCAAGGAACTTCATCTGTGTATACCCATACGACACAACGGAAATCAGAAAATTCATCATGGATACTTCAGGAAAAGTAAGTATGCAACCTTTAAAATACTCTTTACATCTTCTGTATTAGTTATCAAATAAGCACAAATTAAAACAAAATTAAGAGTCCAGTTTTTCCTAATCAGATTATCAATGATTTTTAAGTGATAATACCCAAAGTATCCTCAGCTTTGGAAACTCACATGCTAGTGCTAGGAGATCACGCTAGGAGGTAATCTGATATAAACTTTTTAGGTGGTAATTTAGGTATAAAAAGCTTAAAAATATGTGCCATTTGACCTGAAAGTCTATTCCAATGAAATAATTTTGTATATTTTTATAAATAAGTTAACAGCTGCATTATTTTTAAGAATATAATCCTGGAAGCAAGATATATCAGGTACTACAAAATCAATTCAGTAAATTTTATTAATCATATGTGGTCATTAACAATTACCTGTAAAGCACTTAAAGTGCTAAGAGCAGACTCAGTGTGGTATTACAAACACATCACATCCAGAGAATATGGATTGGAAGAACTTAACAATAAAATGTTAACAGTGATAATAAATGGGTACCCTTTTTCCAAGTTTTCCCCCATTTAACTTTGCCTAAGAGTTCTCTGTGGTTTGTGTTGAGCATGTATTACTTTTTAAATTAGGAAAGTTTTTTCATAAAGTATATCTTTTACGTGAGCATGGTAGATGAAAGCACAATTATTTTATCTAATTATTTTCTTCTTAGTATAAAGTAGTACTTTCTATGTCATTTTACTGGAACTTCTCTACTGACATTTATCCCTTTTCCTTGTGCTATATAATTTGTATTATCTCCCCAATTGGTATCTAAATTTCTTTAAGACACAACTGAATTACTCAGCTCAGTATACCTTACAGTATGGTAATTGTACCTGCAAATGCAAAGCACATAAAATTATGAGTTAGTATCATAAGATATTAAGGTATATCAAAAAGTTAACATATTAAAGTCATTGAGGTGTTACTCTAAGACAGATACATGAAATGCTAGAAATGACATCCAAAGAGAAAAATGTAAATATAAGAACTTTTTCTACAGCAAAGGTGCTCATTTAAGTGGAAAAAAGAAAGAAACTGTGAGTCACCAATTCAATCTGGAACAACCATTTTAGACTGCAACTTCATAACACACAATTAAAAATATTTTTCAGTTCAATTACAGCTTTAAAAATCAAGTTTAGAAGTCTAGAAGAGAGATTAAGAAATATTCATTTGGTCATTATTTGGAGAAAATTTTCAAAGTATGGAAATGGAAGAAATAACAAAGGAAAATAACCAACATTTAAAAACCATGTACTGGGGCTGGAGTGGTGGCTCGGCAGTTACAGTGCTTGCCTGGCAAGCTTGGGGATGCAAGTTCAAACCCCAGCACCACATACACAGTGAAGTGTCTGAGGAATGAAAGTCACATGAAAAACTAAATAAAGATTGCTTCTCTCTTTCTTTCTCTTTGTCCCCTCTTTCACTAAAAAACAAACAAACAAACAAACATGTATTTGTTGGGAACAGTTACTATTCCTTGGGGTAGAGCTGAAACATACCTGGTCTCCATGCAAGGGGCACAAGGCCAGGGAACTTACCAGCAAGAGTCATCAGGCGTCATGTGGTGGCTTGCCTAGTAAAACAAAGACTCTATCCAAATTCAGAGAATTAAGGTAACATTGGCTTAATGACTCAACACACTTGCAGTCATCTCCTCTTAACTGTAAATCATCTGTCACTTTCTCTTATGAATATAAAGTATGTGGCTCAGAAGCTCAGGGCCTCAGACCTATACAATGGAGAGTCCCTGGTTTCCCCCACACTTTAATTTCCTCAGATTCTCTCTGTCTTCCTTTCTTCTTCAAGACCACAGGACACGCAGCTGTGCTGCCCACAGCATATATTCATAATTTCATGCAAAATTTAAGATAAAAAACAATAGTGGAAAAAAATGTGTGACAAATTAGCACACAATAAGTTGATCCTTTAGTGGATAAAGAACTCAAATGCATTAAGAAGAAAAACACCAACATGGCACTAGACATGACACAATAGAGGAAAATATAAATGACTACCATAAAATACCCAACATCCCAGCATGAAAGAAACACTAATGAAAAGACACAGTGAGCTTTTTCTGCCTTTTGGATGTTTTGTTAAGTAACTACAGTCAGTGCTAATGAGAGTGGAATAAGTGATAATGTGGACATCCTATTATTATTCTAAGAGCAAAGCCAAATGATTCAATTTTTCTGTAAAGAGATTTGGAAATCAATTGAGCCCTAAGAATGTTCCTATTCTTTCCCAAATAATATTAATTTAACAAAGCAAGTAAAATTTATGAGCCAATGTGTTCTTCATAAAAGCCCTTTATACTAAAAAAAGTGTAGATAATTCCTTACCTAAGTAATTATTGATTAAGCAAATTAGGACACAAATGATGGATTAACCATTTAAAATTATGACTACAAAGCATTTTGAAGTCAAGGAAAAAATTCTTACAAAGAAATAAATAGTAAATGCTCAATAAATGGGGCTGTTATGAGCAACAAAGTAGAGTATAAAATTGTTTATATGATGTGATCTCAACTATATAAAATTATTTTAAAAGATTAAAAAGAAATATGCTAAAATTTTAGCAATTTATGTTTGAGTTGGCAGGTGATTTTCTTTTTTCATGTTTCTGTATGACTTTTACATTTTGACAAATTGGAACAAGCAATAATAATTTGAATAATCAGAAGAAAAGTTAACTGTTTTCACTAAATGTCATTTTATTTTCATTATGTCTTCAGACAATCACTTGCCGAGCAGCCATTGCCTGGGTAAAAAATTCTCTTTCAATTGAAGAAGTGCAAGTTGAGCCACCAAAGGCTGGAGAAGTTCGCATTAAGGTAAATTCAAACTTTTTAGCCTTTACTATCAAAGGCAAATAAAAGGAAATCCTGTTTCATTAAAAAAGATACATAGATAGATATATAAAGACATGTACAAATGAGATTAATATTTAATTTGCATTTTTGATCTGTCTACATTTCTTAGCAAAAGAATTTTTGAGTAGAATTAGTGAACATTGGAGTTTTTTTTAATAACTTAACTGTTGCTAACTCATCTATGATCATTATTTTTTAATTATTGAGATTCTTACTTAAATTATATATCATAGACATATATGTTTTACAACATGACCTATAACATTTTTTAAGTTTTAAAATTCTGCTTTTTCAGTTTTAAGAGATAATGGATGCATTTTCCCATACTTCTATGACACAAAGTTGATACTCAGTAAACGTATATTCTATGACTAATAGATTAATCACCTTACTCCATTACTTTATGCCCATACATCATGTAGTCTCAGAAAATTAATCTAAAAAGTTGTACTATGTGGTAAATTTATCTTCCAGGGATGAACAACAAGGATTCATGAAAGCCTTTAAAGTACCTTCAAAGATGTTTTAACAATTATTGAAGACAGCTTACATCACATCTGGAAAAACATAGACCTATCAAAGGCCCCTTGCCACTCTCAAATCAAACTCTCAGTCAAGGCCTCTCAAATTTGGCAAAAATCATTAAATATCCAAGGTTAGGAATATATTTATTAGAATCTCATTACACATTGTGTTAGTCAGTTTCTGGCACTATAAAAATATACTAAGATAATTAACTTATACAGAAAAAGGTTTTATTTTGACTCTGTTTTGGAAGTTTCAGTCCATGAAATTGGTCCCATTATTTTGAACCTGTGATGAGGCAGTGAATCATGGTAAGAGTGCATGGCAGAGCCAAACCACTCACCTCATGACCAGAAAGCAAAAACACATGGAGAGGGCCAGGATCCTACAATCTCCTTCAGTGACCCAAAGACCTCCCACTAGGCTGCACTTCTTCAAGTTTTCACCACTTCCCAGTGGTGCCAACCTGGAGACCAAGCTTTTACCACATGGGCCTTTGGGACACAGTCAAGATCCAAGATATAGCGCTCATTAAATTCACTTACTATTACCATTAAGGATATGACAAGTATAAAAAGCTATATACTTCTAGTCCTTATCATATCTAATCTAAGTAGGAGGAGACATTGGGGAATGGTCACAAAAGTAAGAGAGAAAAGTAATGAAAGGGATTGGTAAGATACTAAGAGGGGAAAAAATGGAGCAAAAAGAGCGAGGTAGAAAAAAGCAGTTGAGGAATGAGGGATATTGGGGAACTAAATGCTCATAAGTTATCAATTCCATGTCTGGTGCTATTCCATAGACTTTATTTTACAGACGAGAAAAAGTGATGAATGAAATGAAAAGTAATAAGAATATACAAAAAGAAAGGCGTTCAACAATGTGTTTTAGCCTACCTTTCAGAAGCTGTATTCTTTTTTTCCCATCTACTTTTTTTAAGGTTCTTAGTTGTTGTACAATTATAAATGTGTATAAAGTAACAATATGATATGCATTTGTTCCTACACCATAGTTACCCCCATCACCCACCACCCAGTCTCTTGATTCTTCCATATCACGCTCCTGTAAGATATATAAGTGAATGTGTATATATATATATATATATATATATATATATATATATGATTATAAGCTTTCCAGATTTAAATGATTGCATAAGTATTATTTGACTTCTCAGGGGGGTAAAAAGTATGCTCCATTGTTGATTGTCTCCCTAGATCCCTCCCTATCCTCTCTTACTTTCCCTTCTACTTTTCCCTTCGCTCCTATCCACCTACACGTCTATGGTTCTCCTAGATTACGTGTTGCTATGCCATTGGTGAGTCTAATACACAAGTTTTACTACCTTTCACCCAATCTTGGGTTTAACTATAGCCTCCACAAATGAGGGAAAACATTTTACCCTTGACTCTCTGGGTTTGGCTAACTTCGCTTAGCATGATTTTTTCCATTGCCATCCATTTACCTTCAAAGGCTGCAATATTGTTGTTTCTTAGCTGAGTCAAACTCCATTGTACATATATAGCAGAGCTTTTGGATCCATTCATCCATTGAGGAGCCTCTGGGTTAATTCCATCATTTAGCTATTGTAAATTGAGCTGCTGCAAACATTGAAGGTATATTCTTTTATCATTTATTCTAACAGCATTTAGTTAGTGACTATTGTATGCTGGGTCACCATCCACTGATATGTCTACTGATTAGTCACTGTTCACTGCTCCTACATTTATGCTTCTTAATCATAAAGTCTATAACCTAAATAATACAGAATAGCCCAGCAAGGTGGAGGGTACAGCAGCAGCAAGAACCTAAGCAGTGTCACGCTGAACCCATGATAAAATCAAGGTCCAGGACTGTATATGCCCAGTGTGGCAGCAGATCCCTTGCCTAGTTTATTTTACGAACACCTGCCATAGAAAATTACATATTCTATTTGATGTATAGAACAAAACTTATAAGGATATTCCATCCTTCTGCATATCTAAAGTGAAGTTGTAATATGTGAGCTATGGTACATGAAGCATTTCATTTTTATGATCTAATACAATTGGGTTTGGCCTACCACAGGCAAGAAAATTTAGGCCCTTAATGAAGAAGTTTTCAAACTTCTGAACATCTGTTAAATTTTGTAATGGTCATCTTATTTAACTTAAAATTTATTTTACAAAGCTAAATTAAAGAATATTTTCAATGTACAAATTTAAAATTTTGAAAATTAATTTTCCCAAATGCATTGAAGAAGCACCTTATAATATTGGACCTAAAACTTCTGTGTTTCTCAGTGATCATGTTATGGATATTGTGTAAAAATTATTATTTAATTTAATTTTTGTGCAGGGTGAAAGGTAAGGATCAAATTTCAGTTGTCTACATATGGCTGTCCAATTTGTCCAACACGATTTGTTGAATAGGCTTTCTTTCTTCCACACTATGCTTTTGCCCTGTTTATCAAATATCAGATAGTTAAAGGTATGGGGATTCATTCAGAATCCTCTATTCTATTCCATATGGTTCAAAGATCTGGATATTAAACCAGCAACTTTAAAATTGCTTGAAAAAGAAGTAGGATCAACACTACGTGACACAGGGGTTGGCACTGCCTTCCTTAAGACTCTCATGGTGCAAGCAGTAAAGTCAAGAATAAATGAATGGGACACAATTAAACTAAAAAGCTTTTGCACAGCTAAAGATTTAGTTAAGAGTGTCAAGAGAGATCCTACAGAATGGGAGAAAATCTTTGCCTGCTATACAGACAGCTAATATCCAGAATATACAAAGAACTAAAAAAACTAAACACCAAAATCACAAATAATCCAATCAATAAATGGGCTATGGAACTAAAAAGAAACTTCTTACTGGAGAAAGTCCAAAACGCCCATAAACATATGAGAAAATGCTCTACATCACTAGCAATAAGAGAAATGCAAATCAAAACTTCACTGAGATTTCACCTCACTCTAGTTAGAGTGGCAAAAAAGAAGAATACGAACAATGATAGATGCTGGAGGGGCTGTTGGAAAAGAGGAACACGTCATATTGCTGGTGGGACTGCAAACTGGTTCAGCCACTCTGGAAAGCAGTGTAGAGACTCCTCAAAAAATTAGGGCTGGAACTGCCTTATGACCCAGCTATCCCACTCCTGGGTATTTTCCCAAAAGAGTTAAAATCGTCATATTATAGAGATACAGTTTCATCTGTTTTTAGCGGCTCAATTTACTATAGCTAGATTGTGGAACCAACACAGATGCCTCTCAGTCGACAAGTGGATTAAAAAACTTTGGTACATATATACAATGGAATACTACTTGGCTATTAGAGAAAATGATATTATGGCATTTACAGTCAAATGGATGGAGATGGAAAAAATTTTGCTAAGTGAAATACCCCAAACTCGGAGACTCAAGGGCCGAATGTTTTCTCTCATTTATGGAAGCCAGAACACAACCAGATACAGTATGAGAGATGGCTTAGCTAATAATAACCTCAACATGTATGAATTTTTACACCAACAGGGGGAACCTGGCCTAGGATGCTGGGAGACATGGAGAGGGGGGAAGGGGGGAAGCAATAAGAAGAATATCAAGGAGACTGAGGGAGGGAGTATGGGGGAATCAACTCAGAGGGAAACCTCTGACTTCTGTGAGAATTCCTTTTAACACAGGGGTTTAGTAGAGGGAAACATGGAACCATGGGGAACCCAAGGGGGAAAACCATGGAATGGGATCAGCCTTGGCTTGTTCTGTGAATATACATTTGTTCTTGATTGATAATGATTCCCTCCTAACTGCAAGTCCATATTTAATCAATTAAAAAAAAGAAAAAAATTATTGTTTGAGAATAACCCTCATATTTAAAAACTCTTTATGATATATGATATACAAACTAGATTTGAAAAGACTAAGCTTATAACCATGTCTAAACACAAGTCATGTGACTTTGGATAAATCATTTTATGTCTTTGAATCTTTCTTCCCTCATCTCCAAGTTAGGGGTGAGAAGACCTGCCCTGTGTTCTTCAGAATGTTGTTAGGGAGATCAAATGAAATAATTATGTAAAAAAATTAATATTCAGTTTCAGATAAAAGAAAGAAAATCCCAAAACAATTGATTCTTGATCACTTGATTTCAATGCAGATGACTTCTTCAGGGATCTGTGGTACTGATAATCATGTACTGAAAGCAGACCTGCCAATGAACTTCCCTTTAATCCCAGGCCATGAAGGAGCTGGGATTGTGGAGAGTATTGGTGATGGAGTAAGTTCTGTGAAGCCAGGTAGGAAACAGGGAAGTAAAAATCTTCCCATGACAGCATACCAAAGAGCTCCTCTTGCACAAAGGGAGAACTTTAAATGCATTAGCATATTTACCAGACAAAATAAAATGGTCCGCTCTGTATGATTCTAATTATATATTGTGGATTTGTCTCTAGATTATTCTAACTATATCATTATATTAAAGGTATTCTGTAATTATAAAAATCACATCACTCTCACCTCTGTCTGCTGTCATCTCTGGTAATACCCAAGCCAAGTCTATATATCCACAGCCAAAAGAAGACTGAGATAGAACCAGTGTACCTCTAAATTGATCAAAAGCTCTTTAGGCATAGGGACTACTTCTAATGTATATTTATATTCCTTGGAATATTTAGCACGGTGTCTGTTGAAATGCATTGATTGTTTGACAAATGAATGAATGTTACAATCAACTATAATGTAGAGCTTCAATTTTAATTGACAGGACGACAGTGACATTTCAAAGAATCAAAAGAAAGCAATTATACTCTCTTCCCCAGACATATCTAAAAGAATCTTGACATTGCTATTCTTAACAGGCCATAAATGATCACAGGGAATACGAGCAATCATGTAGTAGAGTGAGGTAATATGGGAACCCTACAATTTGGGACAACTACCTAATAAGTTATAATAAAGTGCATAGTCGGACATTCATGAAGCCATCATCAGTGTATTCTTTTAGCAAGCATTTATGGAATGCCTACCATGCATCTGACACTAGGCACAGTAAGAAAGAAAAGTAGAGGCCTGGTCTACACCTCCAGGAATAACACATAAGCAGGAGAGATATATACTTTAACTCCTCTTTTCCTAGAAAAAGTTCTAGTGGAAGTTTTGTGGAAAATAATGACAAACACAAAAGGAGTAGAACTTCTTAAGAATCTGAGATCCAGTATCTTTGGAAATTTTTAGGGCCAATAAAAGTAAGATGTGCTTTATCTAAACTTAAGAGAGGCACTTGACCACTGAGCCATATCCCTAACCCATTTCTATTTTTTATTTTGAGACAGGGTCTCACTAAGTTGTTTAGGGATTAAGTTGCTGAGGCTCCCTCACTCTCTGGAGCCACTAGGATTACAGGCATGCACCACAATGCCCACCAAGAGAGATTTTAAATGTCATCTAGACTCTCAAGGAGGTGCAAAAGGAATTGCTTCTGTGTGATAAGCATTTGTAAGGACCAACATAGACTTCTGACCAGGTTGTCATGTATCTATAATAATTGTGTTAATTTTCTACCCAGATCCTACCTGACCTGTTACCTAATGCCCAGGGGAACTAGCTAATAGTGGAATCCAAACATAAACAATATGCTCTCTTGAGCTCTGTAACCTAAAAACCACCATACATATAAACTGTTCCAGAAACAGCTGAAACAGAGTCAGGCGGAGAGAACTTTTATTCTCAGAAGTCAGCACATCTTAGAACTTAGCACCACTAAAGGAAACATGTCAGCTTGCTGTAGTGGGACCAGGAAACTCAATGGAAAGAGCTTTGTCAGCATCCAGCTGAGCCACTTAAGCAGGTAACAACCACTGTGGGACTGATTCCTTCAAATGGAAAACAAAAGGGTTAAACTAGATGTCTTTCCTCTAAGGTTCTTTCCTAGTATTGTTCTATTTTCAGAGTAGGGAAAAGCAGGTCTGTAAGTATCTAACCAGCAGGGAATAGTCCCAAATTCTCACCATTTGTCCAAAAGAATAATAAGATTTTTGAAACTGGGTGAAATTGTTTCTCCTTTGAAATAATCATGCATGTTATAATGGCTGCCATCATCTGTCCACAGCAAGTTTTCAAGAGATTCGATGAGATTTTTAAAACAATGCAATTGCATTTTTATTCAATTAGTATTTTCAAACTATTGATTGTATCACTTTTTTCTTTATATAGGAGATAAAGTCCTCACACTCATTATTCCACAGTGTAGAGAATGCAGCGCCTGCTTGCACCTCGAAGGAAACTTCTGTGATAAGCAAGAGTTAGTAGATTTATCTCTCACTCTTTTATTAAATTGGCAAAAATGCACATGTGTTGACCTAACTAATGGTGATCACCTCTCTCTAACTCCATGTGTCTGTGACTACATTGCTGGGACAGTGTTCTACCTCCTACTGGATTAATGCTGGATGGGACCTGTAGATTTACCTGCAAAGGAGAAAAGATTTATCACTCTTTCCGTGTAAGCACATTCACTGAATATACTGTTGTGCCTGAGATCCATGTGGCAAAAATTGATGATGACGCTCCTATGGATAAAGTCTGCATCATAAGCTGCGGGTTCTCCACAGGCTATGGAGCTGCTGTTCATTCTGGCAAGGTGAGGAAGATGCTCATGTGTTAGCACATGACATAGTAATTTGCCTAGGGAAAGAAAATTAAAATTATGCCAAATTTTCACAAATGATTCAACTGGTGTCTATAGTCCCAAAAGGCTTGAGGATTGTTTTTATTTGCTTGTTGGTTTATTTCCTTTACATGTGTGCCCAGCTTTAAATACTAATACAAATATGCCTTGTGAATATGCAGGTCACCTCTGGTTCCACTTGTGTGGTGTTTGGACTTGGAGGAGTTGGATCAGCCATTGTCATGGGCTGCAAAGCCTCTGGTGCCTCTAGGATCATTGGGGTTGACATCAATGAGGAGAAGTTTCCCTGGGCAAGAGCATTAGGAGTCACTGATTGCCTCAATCCTCAAAACTTCAAGAAATCTGTCCAGGATGTGGTGATGGAAATGACAGGCAAAGGTGTTGACTTTGCTTTTGAGGCCATTGGACTTACTGATACCATGGTATGTAGTCTTAGGATACAGTGAGGGGGTGCTGTCTGTCAACACATGGGCACAAGTTAAATTGACTCATGTACTAAGTAAAAACTCTAGCAATGGTCCTGTGAACCCCAAATGAAAAACAAAACATAGATTCATTCTAAAGAGCATTCATTTAAAAAATAAAAGCAACATAAACTTAAAGACATGTCATTATGGTATACAAAGTTCAAACATGCAAAAAAGTCACAATACCAGTATTTCCTTTTCTCTATTCCTAGTTCTTTGCTCATATTTATGTATTTTATATTTAGGTATGAACATCATAGGATTCACATATGATATTTATCTATGTCCTTTAGCAGAACCATTCATTCATTTGAAAAATGCTTGTCAAGCTCATATCATCAGTGTGTTGAATTCTGGGATACAAGGATGAGTAAAATAGGCACTGTCTTCTTGGGTCATATAATTCAGAGGAGAGAATGTAGGCATTCAATACATGTAAGTGCATACCTGATGCACTTGGTCAAATAATAATGGAAGTAGACATAGGGACAGAAAAGAGACAAAGTAAAATGGAAGAAAGAGGAGAGAGAACAGGGTCAAGAACCAGAAAAGAAGGTAAAATAGATATGAAGATGCATACTGTAGATCTTCAGAAAGCGGATTTTTTAAAATTAAGTTTCATCCGCCTATGTATACATTTATGGTTTCTTGTTTTGTTTTTAATTTTAGTTGATAGAAATTTGACAAAGAAGCATGAAAAGTGTAAAGGTCAGGCAAAGAATAGAGTGTGTTGTCTTTTGTTTTTTATACTTTTATTATTGTTGGTACCAGGAATTGAATCCAAAAGCACTCAACCACTGAGCCACATCCCAAGCCATTTTTCATTTTTTATTTTGAGATAGTGTCTCACTAAGTTCCTTAAGGTCTCACTAAGTTGCTGAGGCTGGCTTTTAACTTGCAATCCTCCTGCCTCGGCCTCCTAAGCTACTGGGATTACAAGCATGCACCACCACACCTGGAGAGTGTGTGGACTTTGAGGCAGTGGGTAATTCTGTTTACTATATTGCTTATTATGTGCCTGATAGTGTTCGAAGTATTTTAAGAATGACAAATCCTTTAATTCTCATAAAACCCTACAAAGTTGGTAACATTCTTCTTTTTCAAAAATTTTATTTAATATTCTTTTTTAAAATATTTTTTAAAAGAGAGAGGGACAGTGAGAGAGAGAGAAAGACAGAATCAATTTTTTATTTCATTTTTCATGGACTTTCGTTGCTCAGACACTTCATTGTGTACATGGTGCTGGAGTTTGAACCCGCGTACTCGTGCATGCAAGGCAAGCGCCTTAACGGCTGAGCCACCGCTCCAGCCCTAATATTCTTCTTTTTATAAACAAGGAAACTGAGCCAAAGGGAGGTTAAGAAACTTGCCTAAGGTCACAGAAATAGTAGTGTGTGATTTTTACCACTTAAACTCTATTGGTTTCTCTAAAGAGGTTACCATCACTTGCTGTATTGAAAGTGAAGTTGAAGGTTCATCTACCAAAGATCAGGTTCAAAATCCAGGCCCTTCAAGATTCTTCCCACCTCAGCAGGTAGCAGATATTTGTGCTTAGGAACTTGCTTATGGTCATTATTATCATTATTAGGCTGCTGCTTGGGACTCCTGCCACCCAAGCTATGGTGTCTGTCTGATGGTTGGGTTGGCTCCATCAAATTCACAGCTTTGCCTTGAAGCATCAAAGATTATCTCTGGAAAAACAATGAAGGGTGTATGTGTAGGAGGTAAGTAGGTAAATACGTACATAGAAGGACTCAATCTACTGCTTCCATGAGATCTCTTTCAGATGTGCAGAAACATGGCAGTCAAAGATCCTCCCCTTGGAAAGACAAAGATATGTGGTAACAGTTTCCAAAGATTCCTCCTCTAAAGAATTGGTACATTTCATAAGTCAATTTTAATTCACCTAATTAAATATTGGATTTTTTTTGCAGTTCAAGTAACTTTTTTCTGCTTCAAAATTGTTTTCGGGTTTTCAGAAATTAGAATAATTTGGTCAACTTTTGTTCTGTACTGGTGAATTAAAAGTTTATTGTGCTACTTTAACAGTACTGTCTTTTAAATAATTATATGGCCTAAACTGGTGTCTTGTCACTGGTTTTTGTCTTCTAGAAAAACCTTTATTTACAAGCAATATAGACTAACAGTTTTGATAAATTAACACTCACATTTTTACCCATTCATCTGGTGATGGGTCCCATCTCACCTCCACATGTGTAAATAGAGAAAGGAGGAAACAGTTGGCAGTGGTAAGCCAAAAGGTGGATTGATATGGTTAAAACAATCATTTTCAACCCAATAACATGTATATTAGCCAAATTTTTTTCCAGAGGAGTTCTAGATAATAGAACTATCATGATCCCACTTAGTAATGGTGTGAACAGCCTCTGATTTGCAAATAAATTATCTTTTATGTTCAATGATGAATTTTCAGAAGCTAACTTAACTATCTCCATGGCTTACTAGATTTTTTAAAATCTTGAGGTTTGATATTTCACACTTTTTTATTTTTCAGGTTATAAATCCAGAGACTGTATTCCCCAAATAGTGACTGATTACTTGCGAAATAAGATTAATATAGATCCGATAATAACTCATCAGCTACCTTTTGACCAACTCCACAAAGCCTTGGAGTTGTACTATGCTGGAAAAACGTGAGTACTTTGTTTGATGAGCTCATGTATGCTGATAACTCTCAGTGAAAATGATCCTGAATATTTCTAAGTGATTTTGTGAGAACAAGATGGCTACGTGGACATTTGACATGTTTTGCACACTTCACTCTATTTCCTGTCATCACCAGGATAAGAAAATGTTTTATCTGAAGGGCAATCTTTGAGAAAAGTTCACTCATCCCATTTCAGCAAAAATGTTCAAGAATTCAGTGTAACGCTGAGAACCATTCTATTCCATGTTAGTCAATTATGTACTATTTTCTGATTAAAGAAAATATCTAAAACAAATGAGTTGACATTTCCAGAATCAAAAAAGCTTGCAAGAAATATTAGAGATAGAGGTTTAGACTTGTACCCAGGGCACAAATTCTTGGAGATAATTTCTGGAAAATGGTCATCCTAGCATAACTTCAGGGACAGTGCATTCACTCAATAAGTGCTAATTTATTTTCATCATCTTTCAAAAAACTATGTATTGATGGTGCACAGTTTTCCAGGTCTCCAGCCAGGAGTGCTGGAGATACAGTAAAGAATACGAAATGAACAAAAAATGAATAGTCACATTTGTGATGGATGCTTTGGTTTTCTTGCTCTGAACAAGTCTCCTTTTCATATTCTCTCCCTCAAACATATACTTAATTTGCCTATTGATTTTTTTAATATTTAGATCTTTAAATTTTACCTTGTTATTCCTTGTTGAATTTGATTTATCAAGGCAGCCCATTTAAATTAGGAATGAAAAGACAAGATAACCCATCTGGAATTTTAGGAAGATTATTGGGTGTAGGGGAAGGCATCCAACAGGCAGTGCATACATGGCAAAAAGAAAATAAACAGGGAACCCTTGTTTTTCTCTCCCATGCAAACACTGGGAAAGATTTGGGGACTGAAAGAAGATGACCAGGAGCTGCAGCAGAGGGTTTGGCTGTCTCTGTGGTCCCGCAGCCAGAGCAATGGTGCTCACAGCTGAGGCCTTCCTTTTATGGCAGAGGTTGGCTTCTAATCTGCACTAGTTAGATGATGATGTTTCACATAGTGAAATTAGGGTGAAGGTGGAGCCAGGAATGGGGACTGGCAGGTGACACAGTTTCTCAAGATAGAGTGCAGTTTTCCCCTTTCCTTTTCTTTTACTGAAGTGATTATTTCCCAGGCAACTCACTCTTTTCATTATCATGCTTCTATACTTCAGCATTCGCTGTGTTCTGCTGTTCTGAGATATCCAGATGAAATAAAGTGCAAGGGCATCCTGGGAGACTTCCTTCTTTTTCTGCTTCACCTCTCTGATTATTCCAGTGGATCCAGAGAAGCATCCAAGATGGACACAGTGTAACTGAAATGAAATAAGTGCCTTTCGAGTGTAATGATAATAAAATAAGTCCTGAGAACTCATATTATGTAACTCATTCTGTGACTTTAAAAAGAGTAAATTATGGGACTTCATTGATGATAACATGGTTAAGATTGATCTCTGTCATCAGTCTATGAAAATTACCACCTAACGATCCCTTGTTTCCATCCTCAGGGTACCTTCATATTTAGCAGATCTCCTACATCTTTCATACCACTCCAGAGTAAACGTGATGATTTTGCTGCTTCTCCAACATGCTGGGGTGTCATAAATCTTTGCAAGTCTATCTCAGGACACAGTAAATCATTTTTTGTCTCTAATAGTTCACACCATCCTTTGGTGAGGCATGATCCCTGTCTTTTTTTTTTTAAACCACAAGTCTATTGCGGAAATTTTGCCAATTCTACCCAGAGAGAAATTATAGGGTCTTAACAAAGGGACTCATCCATATCTACACCTTCATCACTTCCTTTCAAACCTTTTCTCTTTATCAAATTCACCATAGTAAATTCTTCACTTGGGTTTGGATGATGAGGAAAAGGACAGGAAATGTTATCTCTTCTTATTTTGCTTTTTTCTCCTTGTATTTTCTATCTCTGCTTTGAGTCATTTTCATCCTCCCAGTCCTTTGGATTTTGAAATACAAAAGCCATGAGGAAAATCCCTTTTACACTCTATTTCAATTGCATATCCCTTCCTGACATTTGAACCCTGGATGACTTAGTTCATTTAATGGTAGAAGATTCAAGTATTAAAGAAAAACCATGAAAACCAAAAAATAAAAAATAAATTGAAGAAGTAATTAACAGCACACAGAGTCCAGGACCTGGTATTTTCTCAACTGAATTCTACCAAACATTCAAAGAATTAATACCAACATTTCTTAAATTCTTCCAAAAATAGGGCTAAAGAGAATTACTCCAAATGCATCTTAAGAGCCCAACATCACCTTCAAACTTAAGCCAGGAAAAGATGTCACATGAAAAGAAATCTATAGGTCAATCTCTGGTGAACAATGATGAAAAAAAATCCTCCAATTAAAATACTAGCAATCTGAATCCAGAAACACATCAAAAGATTATAGATCATGACCAGGTGGAACTTATCCCTGACATGCAAGGTTGTTTTAACATTTAAAAATAAATTTGTGTGATATATCTCATTAACAATCATCTCAATTAATAACAAAAATAAGTATTCAACAAATAACATCCTTTCTTTATTAAAATCTATCCACAGTTAAGATATAGAAGGAAAGTTCCTCCGCATAATGAAAGCAATTTAGGGAAAACTCATAGCTGGCATTCTAATCAATGGGCGGGGGGAACTAAAAGCTTTTAATTTGTACAAGACAAGGTGGCCCACTCTGCTACCTCTATCCAACATAGTACTGGAAATACTGGAAAGAGCAACAAGCAAAAGAAAAATAAAATAAAAGAACTAAAAGCCTTCCAAATCTGAAATGAAAAAGTAAAATTACTTAATTTGCCAATGACAAGATCCCACACATTAAAAGAACCCAAAGATTCTATACACACACACAAAAGAAAAACTGTTAGAACGAATAAATTAATTTGGTAAAGTTTCAGGATGCAAATTCATCATCCCAAAATCAGTATCATTTTTATATAATTCTCTAACTGAAAAAAATCAATAAAATGACCCCTTTATAATAGCATCAGAAAAAATACACATTTAGAAATAAATATTACCAAGAAAGGTAAAAGATCCATATACTAAAAACTATAAAACATTAATGAAAGAAATTAAACAAAGCACAAATAAATGAAAAGATATTCCATGTTCATGGGACAGAAGAATTATCGTTAAAATGCCCATTCTATGCAAAACAATATGCAGATGCAGAGCAATCTCAATCAAAATATGAATGGCATTTTCACAGAAAAAACAATTCTAAAATTCATATGAAATCCCAAAAGATCCCAAATAGCCAAAACAATTCTGAAACAGAAAAAAATAAAATTGGAGGCATTACATTTTCTGATTTAAAATTATATTATAAAAATCAAAGCAATATAAGAAATGGCATAAAAATAGACATATAGACTAGTGGAACAGAATAAAGAGTCCAGAAATTGATCCAAACATGTACAGTCAGATAATTTTTGACAGGAACATCAAGACGACACAATGGGAAAAGGATAGTGTCTTCAACAAATGGGGCTAGGAAAATTGGATTTCCATATGCAAAAGAGAGACATTGGATCCTTATTTACACCATACACCAAATCAATTTAAGATGGACAAGACTTAAACATAACACCAGAAATTATAAATCTTCTGGAAGAGAATCTAGGGAAAAGTTCCAGGACATAGGATTGGCAATGACATTTTTGGGTATCTCACCAAAAGTTCAGATTACAAAAGCAAAAATAATTGACACTAAATCAAACTAAAGAGCTTCTGCGTAGCAAAGGAAATAATCAACAAATTGAAACAGCAGCCTAAAGATTGAGAAATAACATTTGCAAACCATATATTGAATAAAGTGTTTGTATCCAAAGAGAATGTGTAACCCAATGTTAGAAAAATAAATAACCCAGTTAAAAAATGGGCAAAAGACCTGAATAAATATTTCTCCCAAGAAGACAAAAAAATGACCAACAGGTATATGAAAAGGTGATTAGCATCATTATTCATCACAGACCAAATTAAGACTACCATGCGGTACCACCTCATACCCAACCATCGGATGTATATTATGAAAAAGTTAAAAGATAACAAATGTTGAAGAAAAGGGAATTCTTTCACACTGCTGGTGAAAATGTACCATGGTACAATCAGCATGGAAAAGAGTACAGAAGTTTCTAAAGAAGTTGAAAATAGGTTTACCAGATGACCTAGCAATCCGTCTTCTGGGTGTATACCCAAAGGAAAGGAAATCACCATCTTGTAAAGATATCTTAATTGTAGCACTGTTTGCTATAGCCAAGATATGAAAATAATCTTTTTCTGTCAATGGACCAATGGATAAAGAAACTGAGGTACACATATCCAATGAAATATGATTCAGCCTTTAAAAAGAACAAGATCTTGCCATTTACCCCAGAATGGATGAGACTGGAGGACAGTATACTAAAAAATATAAGATGGAGGCAGACAGGAAAAATATGGTCTGATCTCACTCGCTGACTCTTTTAAAAAATTCAAATATATAGAGAAAAAGAACAAAACAGTCGTTACTAAGGGTGGGAGATGGAAGAAGGAAATGTGGAGATATAGGCAAAGGACACAAAGTAGCAGATACCTAGGATGCATGAGTCTAATGAGTGAACATGCAACATGAGAACTATAGGTAATAAAATTGTATTGTATTTGGAATTCATGCTACATGAGATTTTAGCTACTCTTGCCACCCAAAATGGGGAGGCAAGTGTGAAATAATGAATATGATAATTTGCTTCACTATAGTAACCTTTTTAGTGACTATATGCATCCCATATCATTGTGTTGTATATACCTTAAATATGCACAATAAAATTCATATTTTAAAAAGCTTCTAGAGAAAAAATAAACTTTTAAAATCAGCCTGGCCTCATATTTCTTATCAACTATATTAGTTTTACCAAAAATTAAAAATGATTTCAAAATTCTAACAGTATTTCAAACCATTTTCTGTACCAAGATATATCCAAATTGGAGGGGAAGGACAGAAATCTGGGAGAGATTCCAAGATCCAGAAAGCGGATCCTATGTGAAAGAATGTATTACTGACAGCTCAGAAGCTACAAATGTCCCTAGCACAAACCTGATATTCAATTTATTCCCTTTTTAGCACATGCTTCATCATCATCAGTTATATTTAACTCATGTTCAGCCAAACCTGCAGATTTAAACTAGAATACAAGTGTAGATGTTTGCAGTTTGGGGCTGCCTAGAAAATATTTGACATGCATATGTGCTTATGAATCAGAACCAGTTTTCTTTGCAGTAATACACTCCTCTTCTACTCTGTGCACAGGGAGTTATAATTTCTGACCTGAGCTAGGCTCATGAGATGTAATCCAAGGAGCTCTGCTAGAGTTTGGGGAGAGGTGAATTTTCTCTGTCAGGGTTGATGAGTTGGCAGAACATCTGTGTGCAACTTCTGGCATAAAAATGACTAAGTACAAAACCAACGTACAGGAAAAACAATTCAAGATGGAGAGAGACTGTGTCCTCATGACATGACTCTTAACGTATATGCTGGACTTAGCATGGTGCCTGGTATATCTACTCAAGGGATGTGTGACTTGATTACTGATGATGAAATCTACCTAAACTTCCTGAAATTATAGAAACACTTGTTTTTATATTATCATGAATTTCTGTGTTGTCTATTCTTTATTGATTTATTTCCTTCCATTTTTTGGATTAAGTACCTCATAACATTTTTTTTCTTGACTACTAATGTATATGTTATGCTCTAAATTTTAGTATGCATACTTACAAACTATATTTACCATTCTCTGAATAATAGGGAAACCCATAACTGTAACATGAGCCATCAGTCTTCTCCATCTCTAATCTATGATTGAGAGACATTTTTTCCTACCAACAAATATAATAAACTACTAAGTCCCTAAGGACAGGCACCAAGCACAAAAGAGCTGCAGTCAATATTGATTGAAGCTTCTACTAACTGAATACCTTGAGATTTTACACAATATGCTAAGTGATTTATAGACATTTCCACTTATCCTGATAAAGGCTTATGATGTAAGTTATATTCATTCTGTACATGAGGAAATAAATAGAAACACTGGATGCTAAATATTTACCCAAGATCAAGCAACTAGCTAATATGAGACTTAGGTGTCAAATGCAAGTTTCTCTGTTTGCTAAATCTATGATTCTAACACTGAACTAGATTACTAAGAGAAAGTATTGTTACAGCATATATTCATTTATTTAGAATATTTATTTAGTACCTTTCATGTGCTAAATAGGCACAGACAATACAATAATGGACAAAACCTGCATACTGCCTACTCAATGCCACAAATATTTTTCTTTGCATTGACATTACTCTTGGATATAGTTTTCCACGAGCTTCAGGAAAGGTAATTTGAGTAAATATTATCTTTTTAATAATTAGAAATTTTATTTAGATTTAAATCTATTGGAGTAGGTGAACTTTAAAATAGTGGTGACTATGTGATCATGTTATTATAATCTTCAACACTGAATAGATAATGGGCTGGAGAGGTGACTCAGTGGTGGAGTACTTGCCTGACATGTACAAGGACCCAGGTTCAAACTCCAGCACCACATACACAAATAAGTGGAGGAAAAGCAAAAAACCTAATGAAAAAATAAAATTGACTGTCTCTTTCTCTTTCTCTCACTCTCTCTCTCTCCCTCCATCTCTTTTTTAAAAAAAACTAATAGATAAGAATCACTATATAGAATTCATTATATTTAGATAAGTTATTATTTTCATGAGTCATTTCAAAGTGATATAATCTCACATTTTCTTATTTTCATTTAGCTAATAATATTCTCATATACTTTCTTTGATTGTACAGATTATACCTTCCTTGTAAGCCCTAACCTAAGAGTGACTCTTGCTAATAGTAGTTTCTTTCTTTGACACTATCTCACCAATTTGCTTACTTCAGCACAATTATTTACCTAAAGCTAAGCTGTCTTATTTATCCCTTATCACTGTATTTCTATGCCACTACAGAAAAATAACCCCTATCTTTCTGGATAGACTGGATGGAAATGGCAGATTTACTTTAAATGGAAAATTTATAATGCTTTTTATGGTGTAAGGATGTTAATATTAATATCCTAAAAAATACCTGTTGGAATTAATAAATGAATTCAGTATAGTTGCAGGATACAAAATCAATAGATAAAAGTCAGCAGCATTTCTCTACATTAACAACAAACTAGCCAAGAATAAAATCACTTCTAGTTAAGATGGAATAAAAGAGACCAGATTTATTTACTCTCACCATCTGAAATAACTAAAAAATGTAAATATATAAAGAACACTGTAGAAGTATTAAACATACTATGAATAATATTATAATGTATATGCAAATTTTATGTTGTATATGCACATACATGTGCAAGCACCCGCACAATGGTTGTGAAATACAAACATCAGTTGATGAAAGATAATATTCACGAGTAAAAGAAAACAAGAGAGTTGAGGCCTCTAATTGTTCTATATTATTGTCTGAAGCCTATTTCTGGTTTGAGGCATAAGGAGAAGGAACACTGGTAGAATCCAGTCATTTTCATATGTTGAGGAGATAACCTGGGGTATAGGGAACCCAAGGAGGCCAAGAAGGCCAGAGCAGATAGGGCTAAGCACTCCAAAGAGATCTGCAAAGGGTCTCGTCAAGTCTTTAGCTAAATAATCAGAATGTGGATATGAGAAAACTACCTAAAGCTGAAGGAAAAGTCACCCTAGAATTTTAGAGGGAACAATATCTGTAGTAGCTAGAGACTCAAAAATCATTCTGTTCTCATCCAGGTCTGGATAATCTTATAATACACAAGGCCAGTGAGAATACTCAGAATGGTTTTATCTCAGTAATGGCACAAAATTAGCCCTTGACTGCATGCTGCTTTGATCCAGATTAACAAAACACTTTAAAGGCAAGATCAGAGAAGACCAAACTTTCTAAATGCTAGTTACTTCTAACTTCATCATAGAACAAAGTTTCAGGAAATTTATGGTAATACATAAACATCCAGCACACCACAAAGTAAAATTTATAGTGCCTGGTAACCCATTCAAAAGTTAATAAAAATGTTACTATTCAACCATAAAAAAGAATCAAATTCTTTCATTTGCAACCTCATGGATGAAAGTGAAAATCATTATGTTATGTGAAATAAATTAGACACAGAAAGACAAGTACCACATGATCTCATTCATGTGTGAGATCTAAAAAAGTTTATCTCATAGACACTGAGAGTAAAATAATGGTTACCAGATGCTAAAGCAATTAGGAGTCAGCAAGGGATAGGGAGAGTTCTATTGATAGGTACTACGTTATAGTCAGATAGGAGTAAGAAATTCTGATGAGCTATTGCACAATAGGGTGACTATAGATGATGTGCTGTATATTTCAAAAAACTAGGATAAAATATTTAGAATGTTTTCATCATAAAGAAATGATAAGGGGTTGAAGCGGTGGCTCAATGCTTAAGGCGCTTGCCTGGCACCAGTGAGTACACGGGTTTGAACCCCAGCACCACATACACAGTGAGGTCTCAGAGTGGCAAGGTCCACATGAGAAACTTAATAAAATTGATTCTCTCTCTCTCCCTCTCTCTCACTGTCCCTCTCTCTTAAAAAAATAAAAAAAGAAATGATAAATGTTTGAGGAGATAGGTATGTTTACCCATTTATACATTACCTAGTGTATGTAAATATCAAGATATCATACCCATAAATATGTACAATTTTTATGTTAAAATACATTTTATAAAAATGGGCTTCAAAAAGCAAACAAATGTAAATAAGAACAAAATTGGAGGACTGACACTTTCCAGTTTTAAAATGTACTACAAAATTCAATAAATAAGACAGTAAGATTCTGACATAAAAATTGACATATAAATCAATAAAATAGAAGATTTCAGAAATAAACCCATACAATCATGGCTAACTGATTTTTAACAATGATGTCTAGACCATTAAATGGGGGAAAGAATATGTTTTCAAGAAACGATGCTGGAATAATCAGATATCCATACGCAAAAGAATAAAATTTGATACCTACCTCATATTACATACAAAAATTGAATCAAAATAAATCAAGAACCTAAATGCAAAGGATAAAAACTATAAAAATACTTGAAGAAAACATAAATGAAATCTTCATGACACTGAATTAGCCAATGCATATGGCAGCATTATTGTAATAAGCTAAAGCTAGAAACAACCCAGATGTCACCAACAGAATAAATGGAGGATATATCCATTCAGTAGAACATTACTTCACAATAAAAATGAATATATTAGCTGGGTACAGTGGTGCACATCTGTAATCCCAGCAACTTTGGAGACTGAGACAGGAGGATCACAAGTTCAAAGCCAGCTTCAGCAAATTAGTGGGGCCCTAAGCAACTTAGCAAGATTGTGTCTCAAAATAAAGATGAAAAGATCTGGGGATGTTGCTCAGTGGTTAATTGCCCCTGGGTTCAATCCCTGGTACCAAAAAAAAAAAAAAAAATCCACCGTTGATAATCTCTGTAGCATGACAATCTCAAAATAATATAAATTATATGTTTCCATATATATGTATACACATAAAAATTCTATAGTGACAGAAGATGGATAAGTGGTTAAGTGGGGATAGGTGAAAGGATGAAGAAAAGGAGGATTACAAAGGAGCATGAGGAAATTTTGGAGGTACATGTATGTGTTCATGATCATAATTTTTATGACTTCACTAATATATACATATATTGAAATGTCAAACTTCCCTTTAGATATTTATTATTTTTTTAAAGAGAGAAGGACAGTGAGAGAGACAGAGAGACAGAATCAATTTTTATTGAGTTTTTCACATGTTTTTCATTGCTCCAACACTCAGTTGTGTACGTGGGTGCTGGGGTTTGAACCCATGCACTTGCGCATGCAGGGCAAGTGCCGTAACTGCTGAGCCACCGCTCCAGCCCCTAGGTATTTATTATTAATGAGAGCAACAACCCATACAATCATTAAAATTGTGGCTGAAAATAGCAAAGCAGACAACTGCAACTGATGTAGTTGTTTTTGCCCACATCTTATGATTACTTTTTAAGTTAACTCAAAAATAGAATTATTGTACTTATTCCAGAGACAGATGGACCACTTCTTTCAATTATAGGTAAAATATTAAGACAGATGAGGCACACTATTATCATATCTATTGTCATGGTTTCATTCTAACTTGCCTTGATATCTACTCCCAACACCTGACCAACCTCTCTCTCTCTCTCTCTCTCTCTCTCTTTCTCTTTCTCTCTCATGGTCATACCCAAGATAGCCACTCTCTAAGAAAGCCCTGGTCAGGGAGAAAGATCAGATGTGTAGGTTAGATGAGACATGATTGGGAACCAAAACCAAATGCATGAAACAGAAGAAAGTTATTACTCACAGGTTGCAGGTCCAAAAAAGGTCAGGAATGTTGATGGGAGGCTGTCAGAAAGTGTAGAAAAGCAAGGATCTCAACCAACAGACAGGGAGCAAGAGAAAAAGGACTGGTGGGTTTGTCTTTATTAATGTCCATAGGTGTTATCCCTTAGGCTTTTCCCAAAGGGGTGGGGGTGAGGTTGTGATTGGCTAGTTTAAAGAAAACATGTGAACTGGGGAACTTATGTACACAATCCTAATGCAAGCAGTAGGTTTTGTCATTGTTAGAAGTTATGGGTCTGTTGGATTTTGGGACAGTAGGATGAGGAACAAATGGGCAATACCACAAAGAACTATATGTGAAATGAAGGTTTAATAAAGTCAAAGGTGACAGGATGTGAGTAGACTTCAAATGAATTTCATAAGGTCCCAAAATTAAAGCTGAGACAGATATATTAAACAAATTTATGACACCCACTTAAACCAAATGAGTAATGTAAAATGCTCTCATTAGTATCACATGCATAATAATGAGGCTTTGTGGCAAGAATTAAAAATGCTCTCAAGTAAGTCTAAATGTAACTTGAGGAAGAAAGTTGAAGTGACTGCCTTTGATTTTTATTGTTGTTAAGGTGTGGGACTAGGGTAAGACAGGCTGGGGCTTGTGTTGTTTTAACTTTTTGCCAACATCAAAGGAGAGAGTTTATAGACTTTCTTAAAAGTTTG
Organism: Aplodontia rufa; assembly: GCA_004027875.1. Classification (NCBI taxonomy): domain Eukaryota; kingdom Metazoa; phylum Chordata; class Mammalia; order Rodentia; family Aplodontiidae; genus Aplodontia; species Aplodontia rufa. The sequence continues at coordinate 31,769 of PVKS010019704.1, forward strand.
CCCTGAATGATGTGAAGCAGTATGGGAAGAGAAATGGTGGGAGCTTGAAAGTTTTGAAAATCAAATACTAAAAATAGAATAATACTTTATTATAATTAATTTCTGATGTTTCATGACTTAAATTTGCCAAGTATCGTTTAACATAATTTTAACATAAAAAAGTCATTATGGAATACCATGTGGCCTGTGGCCTGAAGCTAATAAGGAAAGTGAAATTCTGTTGAGTGCCTGATTCAAAAGCTTATTATTGTATATTTTAGAAGTAAAATGAGTGATCTGGGCACGATCAACAATGTCTGAAGGGGATAAACTCTGAAGGGGATAAAGAATGTCCTGTTGAGGCTTTATATTAAGACTGTAGAATGTATAGATCCATAAATGATCTTGATCTATAATTTGAGTACCTATGGGACAAGAAATTCCCAGAGTTCTTTATTCCAAAGGGAGGAAACTTGGATAAGGTATTGTTGGTGTCATTGTTTGGACCAGATGAGCATATCATTGGCAGTTGTGAAAAACTCCATAAAGGTGTACACATGGATCCCATTGTTGCCCACAAAATCCTCTTACTAATATGATTGCCTGAAGTTCAGACAATTGTGCTAATTCTTGAATTCCATCCCTAATCAAGGACATTTGGGTTAGGGGCTGAAAATCAGCAACTCTCCAATGAGCTCCATATATATGATGGTGGAATTACTGTCTACAAAACATACACAGTCATTTTTCTCTTCATTCAGTTGATTACAATATATTCACCATGTAGTCAAAGAGTCCAGAAGAAGAATGACCCTCTAGCACCATGACATCTGGCAAGGTACCAAGGACAAGGGAGGACATTCCATCCTTCATGTGGCTTATGCTAGAGAGCCCAGGTTTGACTCTACCTTATAGGTCTTTTCATTTTAGCTAGGAGGCAATACAGATCATGACAACTTTGCAGGGTACTGCTTTATGACAGAAGGCATAATAGCTGGGTATAATTTACAGGCTCTGAGCCTATTAGAATTTCTATCCCAAAAGAGTTCAGTATGTGACCAGTGTTGTCATTCTAAGGGTATACAGTATGAGACCTAGGAAGGCAGTCTATTGTATCAAAAACAGTTATGAAATAAACCATATGGCATTCTATATGGCCTTCAGCCTAAGGCTAGAAGAGATTTGGACAACTTGTGGCCGTCAAACCAATCTAGAACCCAAGGAGGCACGACAATGAAGTACTGTCTGGTAGGCACTAATAGAAGTCCCTTGTATATTGAAAGTTACAAATTCTGGTGCTTTGATATAGGAGATCCTATTTTCAAGTAACATAAATTGACAAAAGCAAAACTTTTTGTGAAGAAATTGATTCCTCTAAAATTCAAAAAGTTCTAAAGACATTGGGCTAATTTTAACATTGAGGGTGATAGGAGGGTCAATAACTACTTTCTGACAATATCATGAATGCAGTGGCCCTTGACTGACCAAATAATGGCCCGAAACATTACTGAAGTGGTGAGGCCTTATACATTGTGGGGGGCAATGGCCCATCCCTTTTACTGGCCTTCCTAGTGAATATTTACATGTAATTAATGTGTTTCATGTGTTTCTGGAAACAAAATCTACCAAAATTTATGCAATTTAGCAAAATAAGGTCTAAGTAAGACTATAGCAATAAATGCCTACATCAAAAAGAAAGAAATATCCCAAATAAGCACATGAATGTTATACCTCAAAGAACTAGAAAAAAATGAAGCACAAAGATATTAAAAGAAGGGGAAAATAAATATCAGAACATAAATAAATGAAATATAGATTTGGAAAACAATAGAAAAGATTAACAAAGATAAACATGTGATTTAAAAAAAATCTACAGACTGAAGAAAAGGGAAGACTCAGCTAAGTTCAGAAATGAAAGAGCAGGTGCTGGAGCAGTGGCTCAGCGGTTAGGGTGCTTGCCTGGCATGCACAAGGATGTGGGTTTGAACCCCAGTACCATGAACACAACAATATATAGGAGCAAAAAAAGCCACAAGAAAAACTAAATAAAATTGATTTTTCTTTTTCTCTCTATGTCACTCTCTCTTAAAAAAAAAAAAGAAATGAAAGTGGAGACAACAACTGATAACACAGAAACACACGGGATCGCAAAAGACTACTGTGAACATTTATGTGCCAATGAATTAGATAACCTAGAAGAAATGAAAAAGTTCCTAGATACATACAATCTACCAAGCCTGTGTCATTAAGAAATAGAAAAGCAGAACAAACCAATAATGAGTAAGGGAGACTGAATCTGTAATAAAAATCTTCACTTCAAAGTAAAGGCCAGTACCTGATGGCTTCACCACTGAATTACATTTAAAGAAATATTAATACCAATCCCTCCCAAATTCTCCAAAAAAATTAAACAAAATCAGAATAATGCTGATCATCCCAGCATTGTTCTGATATTGAAGCTCAATAAAGACACTGTCAGAAAAAAGATCTAGAGATCAATATCCTTGATGAACATAGACACAAAAGTCATCTACAAAATACTAACAAGCTCAATTCAATAACACATTAAAACAAATTCCCTGTGATTAACTGAGATTTATCCCTAGAATACAGGTATGATTCAACATTCTGTTAGTAGTAACAAAACAAAAGACAAAAACCACATGACCACTCCAACAGATGCAGAAAAGGTGTTCAGCAAAATTCAATATGCTTTCATGATAAGAAAAAGTCTACAAACAAATTAAGCATGGAAGTAATGTATCTCTTCACAATAAAGGTCGAATAGGATGAACCCATAGCTAACTCAATGGTACAAAATTGAAAAATTTTCTTCTAAGATAAGGAACATGATAAGGAGATCCATTCTTCTGACTTCTATTTAACATAGTACTGGAAGTCCTAGCCAGAGCAAGAGAGAAATAATAAAATTTAAGAGAAAAATAATAGAAGACACTCAGATTGGAAAGGAAGACATTCTATTATCTCTGCAGTCGACATGATATATATATACACTACACCAAAAAAAAAAAAAAAGAACAAAAAAACTGCTAGAACTAAAAACAAATTCTATGAAGTTGCGGGATATAAAACCACTATGCAAAAATCAGTAACATTCTAAACACTAACAAGGAAACATCCCCCCACCAAAATCAAGAGAACAATTCCATTTACAACAGCTATAAAAACAGGAATAAAATTTACCATGGACATAAAACAACTTTTCTGAAAACTATAAATCATTAATGAAATAAAATGAAAATAGGCAGAAATATTAATTGGTCAGAAAAATTAATATTGGTGAAATATCCATACCATCCAAAATAATCTCCAGGTGCAATACAATCCCTAACAAAATTCTACTGATGTTTTTAACAGAAGTAAAAAAAAAAAAGAAAAAAGAAAAAATCCAGGGCTCTGTCCCCTTCTCCCACTCTGGGAGAAGTCTGAACTCTGCTCTTTTCTTAAAATAAAGTCTGTCTACTATGCTTGCTTCAGCATCCCTCCATTTCATTCTTCTACTCTGGGGTACACAAACCTGACTTCCACCAAACCAGCATCACATGGTGGAGTGTCCAGGATATGGATAAGATTGCTGCCAAGGTAAGCTCTCTGTACCTTGCATCATTCTGTCTCTTTCTTTCTGGAGGATAAGAATCTGGGCATCCAGTTAAATGTGATTAGCGTGACAGTCTTAAGTCTTGGGTGACAGGTTTCTTGTCCTTTTATCCTTTCCAGTTCCTATCCCCTACCTTCTGGTCAGGCTTATCAGGCTCTGTAAGGATCATTTCCAACTTTTCTATCCCAGCTCAGAGCATGTCTGGAGTTCGTAGACACACCTCCACCCCATCCTGGTCAACTTCGAATGCAAGGAGTTGAGCAAAGCAGAGAAGCAACTGAGAGAATCTGGCTGAGGCCACTCCTTGGTGAATCTCGAAGACTTCTCCCCAACCTCCTCTGCCAACAGCCCTTAGGGGTGTCCTACAAGTTGATTGGGCAGTGCTGAGCAAACTCCCCAGTAATACACACCTAAGAGGCAAATGCAGTCTTCTTCCAATGCTTGTTCTTCCCGAGCACCCCCTTTCCTTGCCAATCAGACTCTAGCTGTTGAGGAAGGGATATTTTACATGTGATGGCTCATAAGGAAGGGCCTAAGTCCCCTCTGTTCACAAAGTGGGACTTTGCAAATTTGCATTATGATAACTACGCTTTTTCCTTAGTGGATAAACACTGGGCACCTGACAATCAGTTATCAAGACTCAGGTGACAGGCTTGCTGAGCAGGTAGGACTGAGTACCCTTTTCCCAGGTGTTGGGAACGTTGGTCATGATTTGCTCAAGTTTCCTTTCTGTGGGAGAAAGTTGCTGTGTGGGACAGAAGAAGACTTGAGACAACTGAAGATGGCTGACTGGGGCAATTCTCCAGTGCTGCAAGAAGGTCTTATATCCTGAGTCTGGCTCCAATGGCCCTCAGTGGTGCCAGCATCAACCACTATCTGTTTCTCTTTGCTTCAAACTGACTTGGTCCTATGATGAAGGGAACTCTGACCTGATGAGTCTTAGATCCTGAGACAAAGTCTTGGTCTGATCTAAGGTCTTTGCGAAAGAGGAGACCTATTAATCCCCAGGCCACAAGCCCAGCAGTCTCTCCCTCTTCAGAAATGCTTCTACTCCATCTGTTCCTGATATCCACCTCTTAAAGAGAGACCCATTGTGAGAGATTGCCAAGACAGAGCTTCCCTAGCTTTAACACCTTTTCTGCACCCCCTTCATCTGACAGGAAGTAATCAAATAGTTCTGTCTCAGAGTAAACTACTTCTCATCTCTCCTAGTTCAGGACGCCAAATCATTTATTTTCTCTAGTGAGATCTCACCCAGAGCACTAACAGACTTGCCTCCCACTTCAAATTAAGGAACAATGTGAAATTATGGTCCTGTGAGTTTGAAAACTCAAAAGGGAGCCCCCGTGCACAGCACTTAAGTTCAGGTGCATGGGCTCACCCGCCCCGTGTGCTCACCAGGCCGGCATGCACCAAGGGTTCACTGCCTCCCCCCCACCATTCCAAGAACTTCTTAATTTCTGGTCTCATTGCCTCTTTTACCCATCCTTCATTTAAAAGGGAATTATTCAATTTCCAAGTATTTGAGTAGTTTCTATTGTTTCTCTTGTTGTTGATTGCTAAGATCATAGCATTATGATCTGTCAGAATACATGAGATTATATTCACTTTTTTATATTTGTTAAGATTATCCCGGTGAACTAGGATGTGGTTTATTTTAGAGAAGGATCCATGAGCCACTGAGAAGAAGGTAAATTCAGCTGTCTTAGGATGGAATATTCTGTAGATGTTTGTTAAGCCCGATTGATTAATAGAGTTGTTCAGATTGGAGATGTCTTTATTGATTTTTTGTTTTGATGATCTGTCTAGAGTTGACACTGGTGCGTTGAAGTCCCCCAGAATTATTGTGTTGAGATCAATGAGGGGATTAATGTCCTTAAGTATTTTTTCCATATATTTGGGGGGTTGTTATTGGGGGTATAAATGTTAATTATCATTATATCTTCTTGATGGACTGTCCCTTTTAGCATGATAAAGTGACCCTCTTTGTCCTTTCTGACTAGTTTTAGTTGGAAACTGATTTTATCAGAAATTAGAATCGCCATGCCAACTTGCTTTTTTTGGGCTGCAGGCCTGGTAGACATTTTGCCATCCTTTCACTTTCAGCCTGTGTCTATTTTTGAATGTCAAATGTGTCTCTTGCAGACAACATATTGTTGGATTTTGTTTTTTGATCTAGTGGGCCAGTCTGTGTCTTTTCATTGGGGCATTGAGACCATTCACATTCAAAGTTAGAATAGATATGGGAGGCTTAGTCTCTGCCTTTGTATCAATTACAGAGATTTGAGTCATCTTGGAAGTCAGTTTGTGTATAATATGATTATTGACTCACCCTTGTTTAAGGATTTAGGGTATCATTAGCATTTTCTTCTGAACGGAGAACATCCTTGAGAATATTCTGTAGTGCAGGATTTGTGTTCATGTATCTTGCTATCTTGAGTTTATCGTTGAAGTATTTAATTTCCCCATCACATTTGAAGCTGAGTTTTGCAGGGTATATTATCTTTGGGTGGAAGTTGTTATTTTTTAACACTTGAAAGATATTGTTCCAAGCTCTTCTGGCCTTCATTGTTTGCTCTGAAAAATCCATAGT
>PVKS010019705.1:0-37964 GCA_004027875.1 Aplodontia rufa
TTTCTTCCCTATTCACAGAAGTACTTATATTAGAAGCTGTATTTGAAGTTCCAAACCCCAAGGCTGTCAGATTCTGAAGATGCCATGCCACACCAAGGACATTAACTTCGCCATCCTTGTCTTCCAGTCATTCAAGTACAAAAGCCAAATATGGTTGTAAAGGAGCCACCTAAATATTTCAGAATCAGTTCTTGAATCAACACCAGACTTTGAGTTTACAGAACTGTCTCCAAATATTTTAGAGCATCAAACAGTTATACTTTCTTGTTCTACCTGAATTCCTGATCTATAGAAACTGTGAGAATAATAAAATATTCCTTTATGCCACTGAGTTTTAGGGTAGTTTGTATTTGGCAATAATAACCAGTCTCCAATGTAGTGACCATTTAAATATCACCTTTTAAAATGAGTTTTCTTTCTAAGATCTACAGTATTAAAATGTATCAGGCAAGATTGGGACTTAAATATAGGCAGAAATCTGTTAATTCCCATGCTTGTGATTCTCCAAGCATGTGGATAAGACTGAATTATAAATGGTAGGAATTATTTTCAAAAAGTCTAGCCTCCGTGCCACTATGTGAGAACAGATGCAGGCTATAAAGAGTTAGGGTTACATATATTTAATAGTAAAACTAACATTGCCTTATTAAAATGCATTATTTCTTTTTTATTCAGTCCAAGGACACATACAAACAAATATATCTTTATTTAGAATATAGATATTAAAAATGGTATTGAACATACTAAAACTGTTTTAGTCAAAGGATAAGAAAATAGAGATTTTCAGAATGTCTGTGAGTCTAAATTTAGTTTTCAAGAATAATTTCTTTACTAATTTTCCACACATAAGAATGACATAAGTGTCATTTATTCCCAGCAATTTAAAACAAAGAGACCAAGTATGGTAGCTTAATGGGGGCTCAGGAATCAAATGATTATCCAAGGTGAGTGTACCTTACCTAAATATTTTGGACCAAAACTGTGTTAGGTATCAAATTTTTTTTTAGATTTTTAGAATGTATGTATGTAGATAATGAATCATCTTGAAGTTAGGACCCATTGAGAAACAGAAAATCTATTTGTCTTATGTACCTTACATGTGTACCTGATTGACTACTGTGCCAGCATTTTGACTGCAACCTCTTTTATGAGGTCAAGTATAGAATTTTCCATGTGTGGCATCATTTTATTGCACAAAAATGCTTCAGATTTTGAAGCTTTTCAGATTTTGGATTTTACAGAACAATATCCTCAATATTTATTACAAAAATGAACACATTTGACACAATATTAATTCATTAATTGGTCCCAAGTATTTCAAAGCATTTGTTAGAATTCAAATTCAACTTTGATTATAAGGCTTTGAAAACATTAAAAATTACTGAAAAAAACTAAGAATCATTCATTTATAAAAGCAGTTTTCAAACTCATCCTTAACCTTAATAAGAACATTTATCTAAGGACTTCTCAAAAAAAAAAGTTGAAGAGGAAAACTTACTGTACTTTTTAATGTAAGAAGTTATTTTAATTCACACTAAATGGTATTAAAGCTATTGGCATTCCAGTTTATATTCTATATTGTGAAATCTTGAAAGCAGTAATGCAGTGATCAAATAACTATTATCTTTATTGTTATCTTTGGTACCGTTTAATTTCAGTGAAGATAACTAACAGATCAATCATATAAAATACATCAAATATGCACACGACTCAGCCTTGCAGGAGGAGAATTAGAATTAACATAGTAGTATTAACATTGACAGTGGGGATGACCTGGGTATCAACGCTGTAACAATAAAGATTTCATCAGTATCTTTGGGTTATATGCAAGTTGACTTTTCAGTAATTTCTATGGTACTAAATGATAGATCATTTACAATACTATTATATGTCTAAGAAAGCTCATAAAATTGCTTTAAGGATTCATGAGATAATAATATATTAGGGGTTGTTTTGCAGGGGTAATCTTTTGAATCAAATACATGAGAATGTATTAAAAGAGGAGTTTGGGCTTATTATGAATAGTTTAATAATAGTGGGTTTTATTTTTCTTTTCTATCAAAAATCACAAAAGACTTTTTAAAAGGAGGTTTTTCCTTGCTACAACTTTATGGAAAGCAATACAGAACGAGAAGCAAAATAATATCCTTCAGACTGTTTTATTTGATGTTTCAAATCCTGAAACTCCTTTAGAATTAAATCTGTAACAGTTTCTTGGTATTTAATGTTAGTTTACGTTTCCTTTTTTTTTTCTCCTCTGTTTTTAAGTAGGTTTCCTGAGTAGAATTTTTAATGCCAATTGAACAAGGAGATGACAGTTTACAGATAAAGAGAAAAGGAAAGAAAAGCTTTGGTATTAGCAGTGAAAGAATAGACTGAAACAACTTGACAAACTGGACAAAAGAAAGGAAACAGAATCAACCAACAGATGATGGGACACTCATCTTGAGTAATAGTACCACTGTAGTAAGTAAAATTTTTACTACAAAGTTTTTATAAATGAATTTAATCATGGTGTGTTAAGTTTGAAGACAGAAAAAATAATTTTTAGAAAACTTTTTTCTGATAGTATACTACATTCTCATATATTCAGAAAGATAGGGCTCTCCTCCTTTTCTCTCTCCTGCTGTTTGCCTTCCAGATATTTCACTGCTCATTAGCACCTGTACTAGAGAGTGAGCAGGGAAATAAAGGCTCTGAAAGAAGAGTCAGTCAATTACAGTTCTCATTAGGGGCACTGACAAGAAAAAAAAAAGTGGGTGGAGTCTGAATCTAAGAGATACAGAGAGGTGTGGGGATTGTCCAAGGTATTATCTTGTCCAAATCATTCTGCTCCCTGAATATCAGAGATAATTGCATGTTGACTATATTATAATATATTTCCATAGCAATTACTGACATGTTTACAGAAGGGAAAAAAGCAATAAGGTGAGATAATTATCTAGGTCAGTAGTTCTCAAACTTGAGCTTCCATCAGCACACCTGCAGAGCTTATTTTTCAAAGGCAGATTATTGGGCTCCAGGACAGTGTTTCTGATTAAGTAGGTGTGGATTAGTGCCCAAGAATATGAATTTTTAGTAAGTTCCTTAGTGCTGGTACTACTGCTGTTCCAGAGACCATACTTCAAAGGCCAGTAATATATATGACTCAGAAAATTTTAGACTATTGCTAACAATTGATTTAGATTTTTCCTTTAAAAAATTATATCTGATTGCCTGCCAGAATTCCGGCTGCCATGCCATTGTTTTTGGACTTATCCTACTTTGTACATGAATTGTGAGTTGCTGTCCAACCTTCACAATCATTCCAAAAGACAATGGAAAAAAAACATGTAATATTGACACTTGCTTCAAGTTCATTTTATTCTAAGACATACTATTTTCAATGTTATTTTACTTAGCTCTGCATTGCTATGACCAAAATACCCAATAAGAACAATTTAGAGGAGGGATTTTGGGGCTAATATTTTGTGTTTCACAGGTTCAGCTCAAAGACAGCAGACTCCATCTCTCTGGGTCCAAGATGAGGCAGCACATCGTAGCTAAACAGTGTGATGGAGGACAGCAGCTCCCTTCATGGTGGCTAGGAAGCAAAGGGAGATAGAAGGAGTAAGGGAACACAGGGAAGGTGCACCTTTCTAGGACACACAGCCAGAGACTCACCTCCTCCAGTCATGTCCCACCTGCCTAGGGTCACCGCCCAGCCAGTCCATCCAAGCTAGAATGAACTGATTAGGTTATGTTGTTTTCAATACAGCCATTTCACCTGTAAACAGTCTTGCATTAACACAGGAGCTATGGGGGGACACTTCATTTCCAAACCATAACAAACCTCAAACTGTTAATATGGTCAATAAATCTCTGGAAAAAATGTTTTTCCTTTTCTTTTTCTTTGTAGTAAACAAAGTAGCATATGATATTTGAAAAAAATATAGAGAGAAATCTAAAAGAAAATTCAAAATTCTTCTTTTTCTACTCCCACTCAATGCCTAATCTTACTCTGGAGAGTTGTTAGTACGTACAGCTTCACACATGGAAATACACTCAAATGCATAATAACATACATAGATATTTTAATGTTGTACATGATTACATATTATGTAAAACCATTATAAATTATGTAAGTTATGTTGGCCTTATTTTAAATACACATTCATTTACCCTCTTTATTCCCTCTCCCTCTCTCTCTCCTTCCCAACTGCCAGGAGTTGAGCAGCTTTTCTTTGCCACACCCTTTCACTGATGCTCTGTGTCTCCTTATACCAAGAACAATGGAGTTGACTGACATTGTACTGAATCTCTGAAACTGTGAGCATAAAATAAGCTTTTCCACCTCGAAGTTGCTCTTGTCATATATTTTAGTTACAACAATGAAAAGATGGCTAGCATACTGATCGTAGTTTCCTTAACTTATATTCTCTTTCCATTCTTCATTTGCATATTTTTCCATTGTGAGCCCAATATATATTTTTACTTTGTCTAGAATATCTTAAAATAATGTATCTTCAGTACTTAGCAATGATTACAAATTGAAAACAAGCTAGATTTCCAAGTGTATTCATTATTTATACACACCTATGTGATGCCAGCAACCAAATTCCATCAGAATTAACTACCCAAAATTTGAATCTTGACTCTGTCTTAACTCTGAATTACATTATAGAAGTTACCCATATTCTTTCACAGTATCAGATGTAGAAAACCCAAGTGTAAACTTATTCATCTGCAAATTGAAGTCCTATCTCATAAAGTTCTTCAAATTGTGTTTTTGGGTAGCCTATAACACAATGTCAGATTACATGCTTAACTTTCTACAAATAATAGCATTTCAAAATATTTACCATTTTGGTGTTGTGATTGTTCAGGTTGCTATAACAAAGTAGCATAGCCTTGATGGTTTATGCACAATGGAAATTTACTCCTTACAGTTTTGTGGGCTGAAAGTTCAAGAGAGGATTTTAGTATGATTGGGAGTTAGTGAGAGCCCTTTGACTGATAGCTAATTACTAACTTCCTATATTCTTCACATGGCAGAAAGAGAGATAGCTAGCTATCTGGCCTCTACTTACAAGGTCATTAATCCTAATTATGAGAGTTCCATCCTCATGACCTGATTATCCCCCCAAGTACCAAACTTCCAGGTACTATAATATTATTAGAACTACTATGAAGCCATCTTTTTGTGTTTCTTTTAACTGAAATATGAACTGAGCCACACTTCACACTGTACTTCCTTACTTTATGGATATTCCAGGTTTTCCATTTTCAAAAAAAAAAATATCCTGCAATAAGCATCTTTTAAAAAAATATTGGGAACATATGCAGTTTCTACAGTTTAGATCCAAATAACAGTATTTATAAAGCTGTACTATGTATGTTATTCTGAATTTTATAAACATTTAAAAATTGACCTCCAAAATAATGTAACAATCTGTAATTCCATCAGCTGAATGCAAAATTTCTTGTTTTCTCACATATATATCTATAGTCACTATTTTATTGTAACTTCAATTTTTTGAAAATTTCATGGATGAAATAATTGTTTCATTGTTTTAATCACATTTCTCTAACAACTAATAGAATCAATCATATTTTCATATGGATAATACTATATTTTTTCTATGAATTAAATGTCTGTTTGAATTATGTATCAGTTTTTCTTTTGAAAATAGTATTATTATTATATTTCTCATATTATACAGGTACAGTAGTAATAAAATTATTTTCTGCTTGAAGGCAAATAGTCTGAATTTGGCTAATAATCATTTTATGAGATGTTTTTAAATTTTGAAATTTTCACATTTATTATATTTTCCCATTTACCTATGTCTTTTCAGCCTTTAAAAATTCTTCCCTTTGGGGCTGGAGTGGTGGCTCAGTGGTTACAGCACTTGCCTGGCATGCAAAAGTTTGTGAGTTCAAACCCCAGCACCACACGTACACAACAAAGTTTCAGAGCAGTGATGGGCACATGAAAAACTAAATAAAAATTGACTCTCTCTTTCTTTCTCTCTCTCTCTCTCACTCTTTAGAAACAAAAAAAAAATCTTCCCCTACCAAAGGGTAAATATTTATTATCTCACATTTTTCTTTAATTTTGATGATTACTTTTAAAAACCTGCTTGGAATTATTTCGAATAGCATGTGATAGGGATTTAATGTAAACATTTTTTCTAATTGTTTCCAAAAATTATATTGTGTAATTTTTTCTCTCTCTGATTTTAGAGGTGATTTTTATTTTAGTAAGTTCTCATAAATTTTTCTTTTTAACCTTGGATCCTTGCTTCCTTAGAGATAGGCTATAAATTTTAAGATTCAGGGAATTCTTTATAATTTTACAACTTTGTGAGTTCAAATGTGCATTTAACTCTAGAATAGTAACCATAACTCTCATTCTTTAATTAGACCCTTGAACAGTGAGTGGCACACACACATTCCCCTCAAAGAGAAACGCATGAACACTGGAAAACACTGTGTTCAATGAAGGAGTAATGTTTGTGGACTATTTCAGCAGAATTGCTGTGAAAGAATCGTGTGGAGCCTACTAAGCAGACAGAAATCAGAAAGCACTAGAGAGGGAATTGAAAGTTACTGCTTGCTGTGTAGGTGGTAAAATGCTGCTCCATCATACCTAAGGAAAGTCTTCTGTAATCAGTACGCTTAGACTTTCCTGGAAAGTTCTGTAGTTTACCCCATGGCCATCTGGGCCCACAGTTTTATTTCTTTTAAATTACATGATCATTACTTCTACTTTTAGTACCACAGGGGCAAGGAGGTTTTCTGCTTGAGCTCTTGAAAGCTGAGTAAAATCTGAATTAATCAAAAATTGGCATGTTCTCACTGACAAACTTTCAAGGGATTTTCTTCTTTATAAAGCATTTGATAATATTGAAAGCAGCATCTGTTACAGCTTTTGGTTTGTTTGGTACATTGTAGAGACTTGGGTGTTGGTTCTTTTGTCATTCTGTTGAGGCTTAATGTTTTCTTAATTGAAAGGCCAACAGCTGGCTCTTTTTGATACACTCTGTTCCCTGCATCCTATTAAAATAAGGCTTGATTTAAATTGCAAAGGTGAAGTAAAAAATGCCTAAAAATTATCTCTCACATGTAACAGAATGTTTTGATATTCTGATACAAATATGGGAAATAAATACAAGACAGAAAATTCACAAATATTAAGAACACATGATAGTTGTTTAAAATTTATCAATAAATTATCATCATTCCTACTTAAAACCTTCCATGTTATATAAACTACCATAACATATATATTTGTTAATCTTATACCTTCTGGGTTATATACGTATCTATCTCTGAAGGAACTGAAGTATGTAACCATAAGTTTTCGGAAATATTGCATCCATGAAAAATAGAATAGAAATTAAAAATAAGTTTTGGAATTAACTGTTGGTTGCATTCACTTCAGTTGCAGTTTATCAAATTAAACAAGTAGGTATAAGGGAGTCTTTTGACCATGCCTATTCACAACAGCCTAGTAGGAGTTTTAGATGGTTGGGATAGACACTTCCCATCTATTTGTACTACATATCCTCAAGCATTTTATTTCTGAAGAGATTCGCCTTGTGATTGTACCTAAACTGCCTCATTCCAGGCAGCTGGGGGCAGGGCCTCATGCATCTCATGCATGAAAGGAACAACCAATCAGATGCTGGCAAACAAGCCCCAATGCATCTTGCAATTGCCCAATGATTGGTGGAGTCACTAGCCAATCTCTGAAGAACAAGGCCCCGGAACTTCCTCTACCCACCCTAGACTTTAAAGTTGCTGCCCATCTTGGGCCTCCTGACACTTCCCCCTGGCCACCTTCACTGTGGCGGTGCAGGTGAATCTGGCCTGAGAGCCCCATCCCAATAAAAAACATCCACACCTGAACATTTGGTCCCCAATACATGTATTTTTTAGAATTTTTTACATTTGGTGCTCAAACCTAGGAAGGGTTTTTGGGCCTCCCCGCTCCAGGGTTGAGGTGCACCCTCTCACACAGATGAACCAGAAACCTCCTGCACTTCTTTATTTCCCTCCGTCTGGGCCAACAGATGTGGGGTAATTTCCCTTGGCCTTCCAGTTACACTTTCCATCAGGGGGTCTGTCTGCAGTAGCATAAGCCACAGACCACCCCACCACACTTGTTCCTTTTTCTGTTCCTGTTTGCCCCCAAGTAATACTGAAAGGCCATAGGAAATGCTAATTCTTTCTTAGGGGTCTATCAGTAAGTTGCAATCTATGGGCCACAGATCCCCCACCTGTTCCATTTCATGTTCCTCTTAGCTGAAGAAATATCCCACCCTCCATGCACCTGACTCTCTCAAGACTTACACTGTAAGTGGCTGATCTTTTACTAGACACTTTGGGACTTATGACTTTCAAATCCTCATTGATTTGGGCAATTACTGTCACCAACAGGAAAATAGTCAGAGATGCCAAAAGTTCAGGCTTTTGGGGATTTACGCTCTCTCGCCCTCCATCTTCCTCCTCTCCCTCCATCCTCCCCCCTTCCTCAGACCAGTCCTCTTCCTCCTCTCTTTTCAGGACTTATCAAATGGGCACACTCCTTTACCCCACATGCTTTCTTTCCAAAAGACAATTTACCAAAACACCCCCACCCGCTTGCTGGTACCTGCTGCCACTGCTGCTGCTGAGTCTGGGACTGCTGGGCGCCCATGCAGACCTTGCCACTGGGAGCGCTGTCCTGGCTCAGAGCTGTCCATGCATGGGCTGCCACACATATGAGTTTATGCAGTGTACCCTGCAGGACCTGCGCAAGACAGCAGTGTACAGCTTGGATGTGTGGACAGAAAAAAAAAAAATGTCCCTTTTAAATTCAAACCACTGTAGCACTTCACCATACCCTGAGGTTCCATTCTCTGATTTTCAGAATGGAGGACAGAAAACAAAAGGGATCTGGGAGGTGCAAGCTGTTCCTGGTTCCAAGCCTTTTGAAATGCTTAAGAGGGCTGCATTCTTTTGCAAAGGTCTGTACTTCCCTTCCCTGCCAGCTTACCAGCCCAGGAGAGGTTCTCAGCTCCACCCACCCATCCTCCCCAAATCTCCCCACTTATGGCTTCTCCTCCTCCTCAAAACCCTGCTCCCTCATTCCTTCTATATCTAAAACTGTTGCTTATTAGTGTTTTGCAGAAGTAGTACTTCTAACAGGAAAACCTGAATTAAGACATGCCTCACCTACAGGACAGATAAGATGTAATACTGACCTCAAATGTTATTAAACAAAAGAGGGAGCATAATATAACATAGTATTTCCACTTTAAGACTGATGAAACTGGCCTGCTGGACATTTAATACCAAAACCAGATTACCAAAGTTAAGATAGTTAAAGGGTTAAGGAAAATAGTCAATATTTTGGCACTTGCCCTGTTTGGTCAGCAAAACTCAGGGGACAATGGAACTTCTCTATAGGCTTGACAACTCTGGGTAACATGACCTCCTGATCAAGGGGATTAGGTGACCCTAGAAAACAGAAATCCAACCAGTGGACACTGCAAAGAGGATGATCATTCATGGGCAGTGTCACTGATGCTTCCAAGCGAAGCCACATGTGGTCAACAAGATTCTGATTTATCCTGGCAGATGGCACAACTGATAGAAGAGCCAAGAACCTTTTCACAAGTTCCTCAAGAATGATTCTGACAATCTCTGTTGACTTATAGCAATACATAGGAACAAGATCAATTTTGAGTAAGTTGGCAGGAAGTATAATCAAAGCTCAGTCCTACATGGACACTTAGCAACAAAGGCAATGACTCTTTTTAAACATTACTTAAGATGCATGCTTAAAAGCTAAATGCCACCTTTATAGGGGGCTACACTAATCAACTGCCCAAGTTTTCTTGCAGAACCGCTGAGCACTAGATCCCTTGGTGGTGGACAAAGGGGAAACATGTCTATTCCTAAAAGAGGAATGCTATGACTGCATCAATGAAACTGGGCTGATTGAGAAAACATTGGAAATCTCAGATGTCTGAGTGAGAAACTTAGGCAGCAATAGTCAAATGACTCTTGACCAGGATGGCTAAACTCCACTCTTGTCACCTGGCTGACCCCCATCCTTACTCCCATATTAGTGGTAAGATTCCTTCAAATGATTACTCCTTGTCTCCTCAGGTTCACCTGAAACCACATGAGTGAGATCCCTGGAGTAACATACAACCAAATGCTCTTGCACTCTCTCAGCCATCTCCCTACTAACAAACCAACACCTGAAACTTCCCCTCTCACACAATGCCCCATAAACAGCAGGAAGTAGCCAGATGGAAATGTACACCCTTTATCACCAAAAAGGTTGGTATGTTAGTTAGATTCCAGGTGGGTGGGGGCACGGCATCAGACTGCCCTTGTGTGAAAGGAACAACCAATCAGATGCTGGCAGACAAGCCGCAATGGCATCTCACAATCACCCAATGATTGATGGAGTTAGCAGTCAATCTCTGAAGGACAAGGCCTCCAAACTTCCTCTGCTCACCCCAGACTATAAAGATGCTGCCCAGCTGGGGCCACGTGCCACTTCCCCTGCCCACCCTTACTGTGGCGATACAGGAGAATCTGGTCCGAGAGCCACCAATCCCAATAAAAACATCTGCACCTGAACATTTGGTTCTGAACACCCCTGTTTTTTCTAATATTTTACAAAAATGATGGATACAGTGCTAAAGGATAAACCATAAATTGTGAAAGGAAGAGAAACTCACTACAAATAATATTTACTAATATTTTGTTATATTAATTGGAGAAATAAAATCTATTCCAATATATACAGAATAAAATGATTTTTATAAAGCACAACCTCTTTGTGGAGTTCCTCTTTCAATTTTTCAGTTTTTTAATATATCCCATATGAATGTACCACATATGAATCCTAATTCTGTCTATGGCAACATTTATTTATTGTTACCTAAATCTGGAATAATCTTGTATCATATTTATTAATTTTAAATTCATGATAAACATATTTTTGAATGCAAAGCATAAAAAAAAAAAACAATGAATGAGAATTATCAATGGTTAGCAAGCAGAAGTAATAGGTCCTAAATCACCTGGAAGCTAATCAGTAGAAATATTAAGGAGCACCATCAAGGCTTTCTTCAGATGTAAAAGACCCTGAGCCTCCCCATTGGGAAACTTCCAACCTTTGTCCCAGAGAGGCAGGAAAATGGAAGGTGGGGTTGAATCCAGAAGGGAGTTTTGATGCCTGTTTAACATAAAAGTTTTTGTTAATTTTTTTTTAATTCATTGAACACAGTCCTACATATTGGAGGGAATAGTTGTTACATATTCATGGATAGATGGATATTGACAAAGTAAGTTAAAGCCAAACCTAGTCTAGGATCTCCCCACTCAACCACTCCCCACTCCCATGTTTCCTCTGCTTTACCTCCATGTTACAGGTAGAAATAAACATATACATGTATATTAATTTTTGGATTTTCTCATCTTTGCCTGCTTGTGTATAGTTAGTTGGGTTTCTCAGTTGGGGAGTTGAGGGTTCTCAGTTGCATTGATGACCCCCCCATCCCTTCTTCCCCTGCCTATATCCCTCCAGCTTAATAGTTATTGTTCCCCCTGCTTATGTGAAAATTCGCATATCTTGAGATTATTTTTTGAGCTTAGCTAACTTTCAATCTGTCTTAGATTTTTCTCTAGGTTCCATATATGATAGAAAACATTCCTTCCTAAAGTCTCTGAGTTTGGGATATTTCACTCAACATAATTTTTCCATCTTCATTCATTTGGCTAAAAATGCCATGATATCTTTCTCTTTAATAGCAGAGTAAAACTCCATTGTATATATATAAAACATAGTTTTTGAAACCATTAATCCAGTGAGGAGCATCTGAATTGGTTCCATAGTTTAGCTATTATAAATTGAGCTGCTATAAACATCGGTGTATCTGTGTCTCTGTGGTGTGCCATTTCTAGCTCTTCCCAGGAGTGGAATAGCTGGGTCATAAGGTGGTTCCAGCCCTACTTTTTTGGGGAGTCTCTACACTGCTTTCCATAGTGGTTGTACAAGCCTGCAGTCCTACCTACAGTGTGATAGTGTTCCTTTCTTCCCACAACCACTCCAGCATCTGTTATTGTTAATAGCCTTCATTTTTGCCACTCTGTATAGGAGTAAGGTGGAATCTCAGTAACATAGAGTTTTGCACTGTGCTCTAAACAGAACCATGTGAGATCCTAAGCTAGCACACCAAGATGTGTTTTTCTGTTACCAGACCAGCTCCTACATGGCAAGAGTCTCTCTGTTCTCAACTCTCTTCTTGCCTAAATAAATCTTACTCCATTTACTCTTCTCTTCCATGATTGCCAGTGGATTTTATTCATCAAATTTTCAAAACTAGAACACAGAAAGTAATCGTCAAAGTGGAGAATTAAGGGGCTGGAGTAGTGGCTCAGCAGTTAAGGTGCTTGCCCCCATGCACAAGTATATGGATTCAAACCCCAGCACCCACGTACCAACTAAGTGTCAGAGCAAAGAAAGCCATGTGAAAAACTAAATAAAATTTTATTCTGTCTCTCTGTATCTCTCTCACTGTCCTTCTCTCTTAAAAAACAAAAAGTGGGGAATTAAGTCTCATCTCAACTCTTGCTTCAACAGGACACTAATAGATCCTTGATACAAAAATTTTAATTTACTGTATTTACAGTTGTATTTTTCAGATACTAAATTAGTGTAGGCCATTGCTGTAGATATAAAAATTTATCTTTTTATAAGTGAGAGCTTCTGTTGGGAGAAAAAATTTAAATTACAAATATCATTTCTTTGGGGTAGTACAATCCAACTGATGGGATGCTATTTTTTACCCCAAAATGACGTTTGATTAAATATAATCAAAAGGACAATAATTTACTAAACTCAGTTTCTTTTAAATATTGTATCAGCTAAGATTAATTGGAGCATTCTCAAAGCCCCTCAAGTGTCTTATTTTTGAATGGACCAAGTAGAGAAATTACAGTTATGACATCTGTCATCAGAAGTGGTGGTCCCTATAATTCCCTACTAACTGTTAACAAGAGGTTAATTGTGGCATATAAGAAGAGGCTAATTTCTCTAATAAATACCTAGGAGAATTTACATCATTATCTACGTAAGTTGCTTTTTCTTAATATAAGTGTGAATGAAAAAGTATTGAGCATTAACATATTCAAAATAAAGGTATTTAACCCTGGGAAATAGAATTACAAGTTATAACCTCAGTATATTTTAATTGATTCTACATCCTCTTTTTTATTTTTATTTTATTTTTAAAATTTATATATTTTATTCAGAAGTAAATGATTGTACAAGTATTATATGGCTTTTTGGGTAAATAAAGAGTAAGCCACATTGTTGATACCCCTCTATATCCTTCCCTTTCTTACCTCCCTCTCCTCTCTCCCTCCCAACACACATATGTATCCAAGATTATGTGTTGCTTTGACTTTGGTGAGTTGCTTGACTACCTACTACATGCACTTCACTAATTTTCACTCAAGCCTGGGTTTTGTTCCCACAAATAAGGGACAACATTTGCCCCTTGAATCTTTGGTTTTGGTTAATTTCACTCAGCATTTTTTCCATTATCATCTGTTTTCCTTGAATGATCATAATATGATTGTTTCTAATAGCTGAGTAAAACTCCATAGTATATACATATACCACAGCTTTTGAATCTATTCCTCCACTGCAGAGCATTTGCATTTATTCCATAATTTAGCTGTTGTTAATTGAGTGCTAGGAACACTGATTATTTGCTGTGTCACTGTAAAGTGCTAATTCCAGCTCTTCTGGGAAAATACCCAGAAGAGGGAGAACTGGGTCATAGGGTAGATCCATCCCTAAGTTTTTGAAAATGGATAAATACAAATTCCTTTTACATACGAAATAAAGGATTTGGGTGTTGCTTGTGGTAGAGGCCATGCCTAGCATGCGTGAGGTCCTGGGTTCTATAATAAGTACAGGAAAGAACAGAAAGGAAGAAGAAAAGCAGAGAGGAAGGAAAGAAGAAAAGGAATGGGGAGGAGGAGATACTAAGTTTTTTCTTTGTGATAATGGTCACTTGCTTCCTCACTCTCTAATTTAAGCCCAATAGTTCTTTGACTCTAGTATAATGATTGTCAACATATTCAAATCATAATCTTCATTAAGTCCAACTGTGTGTTTAAACTAAGTTTTTGTTTTGTTTTGTTTTGTTTTTAAAGAGAGAAGGACAGTGAAAAAGAGATAAAGAGAGACTCAATTTTTGTTTAATTTTTCATGTGGCTTTCGTTGCTCCCACACTTGGTGCTGGGGTTCCATCTCATGTCCTCACGCATGCTAGGCAAGCTCTGTAGCTGCTGA
This sequence comes from Aplodontia rufa, assembly GCA_004027875.1. Taxonomy (NCBI): domain Eukaryota; kingdom Metazoa; phylum Chordata; class Mammalia; order Rodentia; family Aplodontiidae; genus Aplodontia; species Aplodontia rufa. Next base: position 14,354 of record PVKS010019705.1, read on the forward strand.
GCCACTGCTCCAGCCCCTTAAACTAGTTTTATACTAATGTTGAAAGTAGCTGAAGAAAACAAAATCTACATTGACTCTTTTGACTTTAAATGTATCACTGTGATTATCGAATGTACTTTAGTACTTCTTGGAAATATTATACTTCTCTTTTCTGTTTACCTTCTTACTTTACTTTCTGTAAAAGGACTTGGCTGTTTTATTCTAAAAAGAGATAATCACATGTCTCATTTTTACTTTCAACTTATTTCTCCTCTTTGGTACAGTATCAACACTTTTCTGTCTCATTGAATCTGCTTTTTTCAAAACTACCAATACTTTAATATGAGGAAAACAAATGATCAATTTTGCTTTCATCCTATTTGATATTTTAAAAGCATTATAATATCTCTGCCTCAATACACTTTTTTCACTTATTCTAAAATATGACTTTCCTTTAGTCGTATTCCTTTCTGACAATACTATTTTTTAAAATGAAACTCCTTGCCCGATTCTTTGTTTCCTTCCTGAGCTATTAATATTGGCAGGACCTGAGGAACAGTCCATAGTCCTCCTCTTTATGTCATTCCCTTGGCACTCTCACCTGCTTGTCCAAATTGCCCATTCAAAATCCGTATCTGAATTCCAAATTCACCGTGTAGTGGAACTTGAAGGTAAGGCCTTTGGGAGACAGATCATGAGGTTGAGGATCCAGGGATGTGACTGGTACACAAGAAATGAAACCAAAGCAATCTCCCCATCCACTTCCTGAAGCCATGGCTAAAAGACCACCCTCTGAAAGCCAGGAACTGATTCATCTGCTGGCACCTTTATCTGGGCTATCTCAACCTCACTGCTGAAAGAAAAAATGATTTATAGCTGAAGACACCTCATCTGTGGAAAACTGTTATAGCAGTCCAAGCTATAGAAAAGAATTGTATTAATAAATTTCTCTCCTTCTTTGAGTCTTTACCAAAATTTTATCTTCTCAATTAGATCTGTTCTGATCACAATATTAAAATTATAAATGTTTCTCCTAGCATGCTCAATTCTGTTTATGTGATATATAGTTTGCATGTCTTATAATCACAATTAATGTGTTGTATAGCTTACTTTAGTTGCTAATTAACTAACACAAAGTGCCTAGAACTTTGCTTCCTACATAGTCTAAATAATATTTGGTGAATGAATAAATGATTAAATATTATTTTGCACATTTTCTCAGGGGTTTGAAAAATCTGTGGATTTAAACATTTTAACATTTTGTGTAGTAAAGCCCATTGATTCATATTCGAGATTTCATAAAAATTATCCTAAGACTGAGTTTTAACATCCTAAAATAATTTCTGAAATATCTGAATTTATAATTATTTGAATCTTCTCTATATAATGTAGTTTAATTATGTATTCAAATTTTATAAGAGAATTTATAAAATACCATACTAAAATATACTCTTGATTATTTCATAATTTAATAAAAGCAGTACATTTCCTGAGAAATTACTCCACCATGCTGTGTTATTTAAAAGGATTTCCATGGACCAAAATTTGTACATTGTGAAACATTTTATGGCAATTCAAAAATGTCCCCAGATATATAAAACACAATATGAAAAATCTTTAAAAAATTAAAAGAAAACAGTGAAAGTTTCATGATCTCAAAATATCCAAGTTCCTGATCCTGTGAGACATATTTTGTAACATGTTTCTTAACAAGTAACAACAGAAGTCTGAAAGTAAACATTTATATCAATGTAAAGAAGTCTATAATTTTTAAATATTTTAATTTCCAATAGTTTATAATAAAATTTCCTATTTTTACAAAGAAACTTAAAGGAACATATTTTTTTTCTTTTTAAGAATGAAGATTATCTGGTATTTTATGATTTTATACAATACTAAAATTTAGTCAATAGTGATTTTTCTCTAGCTTTAGTAGCAACTCTGATTTCAATGGATATTCTGTATAATGCATTGGCAATTTAATTTTAGTTCTAGTGATGCTTTCAAATCCCTCATCGCCAATAAATGATAGTAGCTGATCAAATAAAACATTTAGTAGAACATCTAGAGACTAGCATTTGACCTTATCTAGTTAATGGGCATCTTTTAGTTAGCTTTTCCTCACAGTGACAAAAAAATGTTCAACAAGAAGAACAAAGAGGAAGAAAAATTATTTTGGCTCACAGTTTCAGAGGTACAGGCCATAGATGGCTGACTCCATTGCTGGGGCCCAAGAGGAGAAAGTACATCATGGAGGAAGGGTTTACCAGAGGAAATCTGCTCAGCTCATAATGGGATAAGGAAGCAGAGGGGGAGAGATGGAAGGACTGCAAATCACCCCCTTATCCCAGTGATCCACCTCTTCTGGTCATGCTTCCCCCCAGTCATTCCATTCAAACTAGGATGGATGGATTAGGTTACAGCTCTCATAATCTAATCATTTACCACTGAATATTCATTCATTAACAGGAGCTCTTGGATATCTCATATCTAAATCCTAACAGCACATGTATTTAGTGCTTTTAGCATCTTTTTAAAATTTATAAACTTCATTTTCAGGCATAATTTTAGATTTACAGAAAAATTGAGCAAAAAGTATAGTTAGTTCCCTAAATCCTCCTGTCCTGACCACACAACTTCCCCACTATCCACATCCTGCCTCAAACCAGCAAATATTTCTAAATTTGATGAATATATACTGACACATCATTATCACTCAGGGTTCTTGGTTTGCTTTAGGATTCATTCTTGGTATGCATTCTATGGGTTTGGACAAATTTTTAGTGACATGCATCCACTATGTCAATATTCACCCAATAGTTTCATTACCCTAAAAATGTTATGCTTTGGCTATTTGTCAAAATCTTAAATCCCTCACAATCACTGATCTTTTCACTGTCTTCATAGATCCTCCCTTTTAGAATGCTATATAAATAGAGTCAAAGAGGAATATCCTTTTCAGATTAAATTTTATCACAAATTTGCATGAATATTTCTCTATGTCTTCTTGGCAGGTAATGCATGTTTTTTAAGTACTGGAAAATATATTCCAAAATCTATATACACCACAGTATTGATCCAATACTGAAGGACTTCTTATTTGCTTCGAAGTGTGGGCAGTTCTGAATTGAGTTGCTGAAATACTATATTCAGATTTGTATGAGGGCATAAATTCTAAATTTCTTTGGGTAAATACCAAGATATGTGATTGCTGAATTCTAAGATAAAAGTAATTTGTGCTCTTTCAAAAAAATCCTGAATTATACTCCAAAGAATCCATTTTATGCTCCTACCGGTAGTAAATAAGAGCTTCTGTTGTTCCACTCACCAGTCAGCATTGGTTGTCCTCAACATTTTGCATTTTGGTCATTCTAATTGGTAGGCAGTGTATCACATTGTTGTTTCAATTTGCAATTCACCAATTATGTGCGGTGTTAAACAACTTTTTTATATGTTTACTTGTCATGTATATTTCTTTTCTAATGTCTGTAAAGTGCACATTTTTAATTGGATTGTTTATTTTTCTTAGTGTTGATTAGATGAGTCTCAATATACTTTGATAAACAATCCTTTATTGGATATGTCTTTTGCCAATATTTTTCCCAGTCTGTGTCCTATCTTCTCATTCTTTAAACACAATTTTCACAGAGAAGCTTTGAACTTTAATGAAGTTTAACTTTTCAATTATTTCTTTCACAGACAACTTTGGCATGCCTGAAAATGTACTGCTATATTGAAGATCATTTATATTTTCTCTTATGCTATCTTATAGGAGTTTTATATTTTTTGATCTTCTATTTAAGTCAAAAATCTCTTTTCAAATCATCTTAATGAAAGGTGGAATATCTGAGCATCTATGTATATCTATATTTTCTTTTTTTTTGTTTTGTTGGTGTCCAGGTCTAGAAGAATTAACTGTTCAGCTCAAAATACCTACTTTGCTCCATTTCACTGTCTTTATTCCTTTATCAAAGATGTTTTTAGGCTCTTTATTCTGTTTCCCTGCTGTATTTCTCCATTGTGTTGGTAATGCCAAACTATTTTGATTTCTGTAATTCCATATTAAAATGAATTTGGCTAGTTTTATTCCTCTGACTGTCTTTCTTCTTCAATATTGAATTGACTATTCTAGGCTATTTGCCTCTATGTAAATGTTAGAATCAGTTTGTTAATATCCACAAAAAAAAGTTGGTGACATTTTTACTGGGATTGCACTGAATCTATATATTGGTTATGAAGAACTGATATTTTGTCATAGTGGTATCTTCCTGTCTATGAATATGGACAATTTTAGTTCATCTTTGACTTCTTTCATTCAAATGTTGTAATTTTCCTCCTCATAGATTTTTATATATATTTTATTAAATTAATGTGTGTGCACTTCATTTTGAAGTGTCAATAAAAATGGTGATGTATTTTTAATTTCAAATTTCACTCCATTGTTGGTTCATAGAAAAATGACACACTTTTGTAGATAAGTTTGCATACTGAAAGCAGTAGAATTACTTAGTGAAAAGGGTTAATTTTTATTCTTTTAGATTTCCTACATAGAGAACAAAGACAGTTCAGTGTTTTTCTTTCCAAACTGTACTACTTCTATATACTTTTCTACTCTTATTTCGTGAGCCCGGACCTCATGTCTGACATTGGTCAACAGTGGTGAGAAGGAATATCCATGCCTGTTACTTATCTTTGTGAAAGTTTCTCATTTCTCACCATTAAATATGATGGTAGTTGTAGGTTTTTTGTAATCATTCTTTTTCAAGTTAAGGAAGTACCTCTATCTTTCTAGATGGCTGACAACTTTATTCATTAATGGTTAAATACTATTTCTGCCCTATGGATGTGCTCATGTCATTTTTTTTTTAGCTTGTTGAAGTGATGTTATATTAAATGATTTTCAATTGTGAAACTAGTCTTGCATACAAGGATAAATCCTAGGTGCTTTGGCACATAACTATCTTTATACATTTTTTATTCAGATTGCTAGTATTTTGTTGAGGATCCTTGTATATATGTTATAGAATTCACTTTATGTGTCTGTTTTTTGTGTTTGCATAATGCTGGCCTCACAGAATGACTTAATAAACTTTCTGTCTAATTCTATATTCTGGAAGAAATTACATAGAGATGGTATAACCTCTTCCTTCAAAGTCCTGTAAAATTCATCAGTGAATCCATGTAGACCTCACACTTTCCATTTTGGAAGGTTATTAATGATAGATTCAAACTAATTAGTATACATAATCCTCTTCAAATTGTCTAGATTGTATCTTTCAAGTAGTCAGTCTATTTATTTGAGGGTATCAATTTTGTGGGCACAGAGTTATTCATAATATCCCTTTATTATCCATTTAATGTCTATGGGTTCTGATATGAGGGTCCATCAGTTGATTCTGATTTTAGGAATTTATGTATCATATTTTAATCTAACTAGAGCTTTCACAATCTTGTTGATCTTTTAAAGAAACAATTCTCCTGGGAGTGGCACACACCTATAATCCCAGTAACTCCAGAGACTAAGGTAAAAATATTACAAGTTGTAGGCCAGGCTCAGCAACTTAGTGAGGCCCTAAACAAATTAACAAGAGTTTAACTCAATATTAAAAGGAAGAAGAAGGAGGGGGGGGGGAGTGGGAGGGGGAGGGGAAGGGGGAGGGGAAGGGGAAGAAGAAGAGGAAGAAGAAGAAGAAGAGGAGGAGGACCACAAAGAGGAGGAGGAGGAAGAAGAAGAGGAAGAAGAAGAATAAGAAGAAGAAATAAAAAGAACTGGGGTTTGTATTTCACTGTCAAAGCATCCCTGGTTTTAATCCACAGTGCTGATTGGTAAGTAAATAAATAAATAAGTAGTTCTTTATTTTGTTATGTGCTCTTTATCACTGTCTATTTTCAATCTCACTATTTACGTCCTATTTTTAATATTATTTTTTCTAGTTGTTTTCAATTTTATTGACTTTTCCTTTTTTTTTCCCTAGCTTCCTAAGTTGGAAGATTAGAAGACTGATTTTTGATCTTTCGTTTTTTCCAATATATAAATTCAATGCTATAAATTTTCCATTAAGCACTGTACTTTTTGCATCTCACACATTTTGTAAGTTATACTTTCATTTTAATTTGGTCATTTATTTTAACTTGTTTAAGATCTTTTCTGTGATCCACGTATTTATTTATAAATGTGTTTTTTAATCTCCAAGTGTTTTGATAATTCCCAGTTAATTTTATGTATTTGGTTTCTAGTATAAATCCATTATGATATGAGAACAAACATTGTGTGATTTCTGTCTTTTTAATTTTTATTAACTTTATTAATTATGAATATTGCTAAATTGTATGTGATGTTTTAATACATTCTTATAGCTTCTTTTTATCTACTATCCTACATCCAAACTTCCCAGCCTCTAGAAACCACTAGTTTATATTCAGGTCATTTTTGTGTTGTTCGCTTTCCACATATCAAAGAGAATATGAAGCACTTATCCTTTAGTGATTGTCTTATTTAATTTAACATAATGTACTATAAGTTTCATCCATTTTAATGCAAATAATGGAACTTCTTGTTTTATACCTAAATAATATTCCATCTTATTGTATGCTTGTGTGCATCCACATATACTGTACTTTTTTTTTATCCATTCATCCATTGATGAGCATCTAGGATAATTCCATATCTTAGGTGTTATGAATAGTGCCATGATAAATAAGAGCATACAGGTATCTATTTGGTGTGTTTACATATCCTCCTTTGGATATATACCCCAAAGTGAGAACTGGATCATATAGTAGGTCTATTTTTAATTTCTCATGTAATCTACATATTATTTTCCATAGTGGCTGTATTAATTTACATTCCAACCCAAAATTGTATGAGAAATTTTTCTGAAAATCTCTGGTAACATTCGTTAATTTATTTTTTACAAAGAGGCACTCCCACCTGGGTAGAATAGTACCTTGGTATACTTTTGGTTTGCTTTCATCTGATGATGAAAGCAGTTTTTGGCCATTTGTATGTATTATTTTGAGAAGTATCTACTCAGGTCTTTAACCATTTAAAAATTGGGTTGTTTGCATTTTTGTTGTTAAATCTTTTAGGTATCTTATATATTATGGATATTAATTCTTTGTCAGATAGCTATTTTGGTGCCAAATATTTTCTCCTGTTATATGGGTTGTTTTTTCATTCTCTTGATTGTTTACTTTGCAGTGCAAAATATTTTTAGTTTGATATAATCCTATTTGTCTATTCTTACTTTTGAGATCACATCCAAAACAGAAAAAAACCATGCCTATTTTTGAGCATGAATGTGCTCTTTCTCAGTGAATGTTCTATGCAAGCTTAAGAACAATCCTATCCAATTGATTGATGGTGTTGATTAGTACAATTTTGTCATTACTGATTTTCTACTTTCTGGATTTGCACATCTGCTAAAGAGATATTAATGTCTCCATGTATGATACTGGATTTTGATTTCTTCTTGCAATTTTTATTCAATTTGACTCCATGTACTTTGGTGTTCTCTTCTTAGGAAGATGCATATTAAAGAATATTCTGTCTTTTTGGATTATTGACCTTTTAAAAGGGTCTTTATCTTGAGTTACTTCCTTTGTTCTGATGTCTTTTGTTTCTGAAATTAATATAGCTATGCACGCCCTCTTTGCCCTGTGTTATCATGGTATATCTTTATTCATCAACTTTTATTCAATATGTATCTTTATATTTAAAATGATTTATTGTAGATGATGCATAGCTGAATCATTTTATCCAGTTTAACAATCTCCATATTTTAGATTTGCATTTTGAAGTTTAAAGTGATTATTTCCATACTTTAATACCTACCATATTGAAAAATGTTTTCTGTTTGCTATCCTTGTTATTTCTTCTGTTTTTAAACTGCATAGTTTTTAAACTTATTATTGTTTTATTTGAACATTTTACATAATTTTATTTGTGGATATACTTTTAATCAAAAGGGACTTGTTCAGATATCTATTGTTAATAATATTGTCACTATAGTGCATCCTGTTATCTACTTATGGGAATTCTAAAATATATTCTCTAATGTTGATTACTGTAACTAAGGTACATAATAGTATCAAGCTGCTAAATGCTAACATTTTAACTCAAAAATAGACTTTGTTTTACTTTGCTAAATTGTGAGCAGAAGGTAGAATTCCACATGCTGCAATAATTTTAAGTGACAACTTATTTCCTACTGTGGTCATTTTTTCCTGTGTTTATATTTTTACCCTGGATGTGTCTATCATGATGGTACCTATATTAGACTGAGTTTCTCAGTAAATACAATCAAAACATGTCACATGTTAACTCAAAAGAGATTTGTAGCATGAGAGAAAATAAAAATCATGTTTTTAAGCCACTAAAATGTTTAATGTAGGTTGTTTTCATAGTTTACATTGGCCTTTTCTGAATGAGGGGAAAAATGGAACCAAAAGTAATCCATAAATAACCTCTGTGCAATAAGTTTTGTTGTAGGCTGGAAGTTATTGGAACTATTCTTGCTATGAAGTGAGAAAAATCTGGTAAGCCATTTTCATGCAAAAACCTCCTAGGTCTCTGTGAGAGGTTAGCCAAATTTTTCTGTGAAGTGCTAAGTAGTAAATATGTTAGATTTCCTGAGCCATATGCTCTTTGTTGCAATTACTTAACTACTTTCCTGGCATCATAGCTGGAAATGATAATTTAAGAGCATAGCTTGATAACCATTGGCTGCACTAGGATACTACTAAGAAACAAGCAAATTCAGAAAATATTTAGCCAAAATGGAAGCAGAAATTCAGAGGCTTAAGAGATTAGAAGAAGCAATCTTTGAAGTCCAAATAATCAACAATACAATTTTGAAAAGCTCTGAGCCACAAGTACTTTTTAGATTTAACAATCTACTAATGATAAAATAAGAGGCATGGTTGTCACATCAATGTGGAAAACTCCTAACTGGAATAACATGCTACCCAGAAAAATCATCTCAGTAAAACTAGCGTCTAACAGAAAAGGAAAGAAAATATGACTTTCCTACAGAGATCTGATATGCTCAAGTTATGTACAGTTTAAATAATCGAGTATCTTAGTGAATTCAAGCTCTATTATCAAGATCCATGTTGAGTGGCTTATGAACAGCAATGTATTTCTCATTGTTCCAGAGGCTGAAAGTCAGAGATCAGATGCCAGCACAGATGGACTCAGGGTCCAGGAAGGTCCCTCTTCTGAGTTACAGACTCTTGTTTCACATTGTGTCCTCATGAGACTGAAAGACAGCAAAAGGGCCTTCTGGGGTCTTTTATGAGGACTCTAATCTCACTCATGAGTGCTCTGCAGTTATAATCTAATAACTTTCCAATGGTCCTGCTTACAAATACCATTACATTGGCTTTTAGGATGCCAACTTATGCACTTTAATGTTTACACACACATTGAGTTCATTGCATTTAGTCTTGTCTCCAGAGAATTGTGAATGTGGTTTTTGGCATGTGAAACCAACTTCAAACAGACGTCCAATAAGTTTTAGACAGTGATATTGCTGACTGGGAAACTTCCATCTTGGATTGAAATGAGCTAAAACTGTTCAATACTTTTTTTTTTTAAACATTTTTTTTTTTTTAAAGAGAGAGGGACAGTGAGAGAGACAGAGAAAGAGAGAAACAACTTTATTTAGTTTTTCACATGGCCTTAGTTGCTCCAACACTCAGTTGTGTACCCGGGTACTCGTGCTTGCCAGGCAAGTGCTGAAACCACCAAGCCACCGCTCCAGCCCAAACTGTTTAATACTTAAAACCTCCCTTGAAACTCATTTATGTGAAGCAGTGGGCTGAGAAGACTGCCCAGTTTACAGAGATATAACTGAGGATAAGATCAAAAAGAAAGACCAAAACCAACCAAACAAGAAAGCATAGATTGTCAGGCAAGCACTCTAAACTCTGAGTCACCAATCAAGCCTCCAAAATTACATTAGCTTTGATAAAGATGGAGTATCTATCACTTAAGATCCACGACTAAATAATACTAAGGCCCCTTGAGAACCATCAATGGGCACATAGCCTTATTAAGATAAAGTTTTCTTGTTTTAAGCTTTAAAAATTATATGAAACACAACTTGCTACAAATATATTTCTCAAACTATATTGCTTATTCTGCCCAAATACTCCCTTTTCAATTCTCATTAACACCACCTGTCAGACTTTAAAAAAGATCCATTTAAAGTTCATAAAATTAGAGAATTTCTTTAAGAAAACAGTTAGGTAGGAAACATCTCAGATCATGGGGCATTTCAAGAAGAAAATAACAAATATTAGAGACTCAGGCCTGAGTAATGTGGGTGAAGGAAGCTGTAGCGAGCCTTTCAGGACCCAAAAAGCAGCCAGGACGGATTCGATTGTCCCAAGTAGGATTCTAACCAAGTGGCATTGGACACTAGACCTCAGAACAAAAACATGGCAAAAGAGCGAGACCTGAGATCAGCACTTAAGTGTTTGCTGTTGAAAAAAAAAACCTTCTTGGGAAAATTTTGAGTACCCAACCCAGAGCCTGTGGCCAGTGTAAATTACCTCTAAAAGCAAACAGCCAAACAAACACACAACAACAACAACAACAACAAAAACACTTTGTTTACAACTGAAAACTACCAAGCACTCAACAAACTGTGAGTGAAATTCTGAAAAAAACAATGCACAACTAATTTTAACTCTAAGGACTGTTGTTTCTCTGGTTTTTGTAGAGTCATTCACAAAATATACAGAATATGTGTTAATAAAATGTTTAAATAAACAATTTTTGCAGTTTCTAAAATAAACACTCAAGAAGTAGAATGTGAAGAGACAGATTTGGAAATAAAAGTAAAAATATGATAGCTAGAAGTAATAAACAACAAAAAACTTGTTACAATAAATGTATCTGTTAGGAAGAACTTGACACAGCAACTCCATTTTGAAACATAATCCTTATTAGAATAAAAGTAACCTCATGATCCGTCTAACTCACCTGACCTCAAAACCAAGACAATACTCCAACATCATGCGAAGATACCCAAACAATACTTCATCATCACTCAAAGAAAGAAAATTGCTTGCTATCTAGACTAAAATCCTGAAAACACCTGGATGACAACCCCACTAGCAATAGCCTAACCACAATAATTCTCCCCACTGCCTCATGGCCCTATATTGTACCTGATGCTGTAAGTAGAAGGTAGGTCTCAGTCCCCGCTGGGCTCCCTTCTGCAGGTTTCTATTTCCTTCATTCATTTCTTTCCTTAAGGTATCATTTTTTTCCTTAAGGTATGAATAGATTGCTGTGTCAATTACTGACTTATGGGAAAGAATAATTTCATAGTGCTAAAATTGCTAATTAATCCTTTTAAAAAGAAATACTAACACACATAAGATGCTTACAATATTTGGAATTCCTTTAAATGAGTGTTGTGAAGGATACTTCTTATATATTCAAGGGCAGACCCATTATCATTATTGATATTCAAAACTGCACCAGGAAATAGCCAAACAAAGAAAACACAAAAGCATGAAAATCCGAAAGACTGCAATTAATCATCATTTGCAGTTGACATGATGTTTAAGTGGAGAAGAGATGAATCTACAGATGTAGCATAAATATTAAAAATAATCGAATAAACTAAGTTGGCCTGAAATAAAATCAATAAACAAAAAAAAATCAATGTTCACTAGCAACATTTAGGAATTTAAGTAGCAATAAAAACTTCAAATAATCTGGAAATTCCTGTAATGAAAGATGTGTGAGGTCTGCGTGCAGAAAATTATAAAACATTACTGAAAATTCAAAAATCTGAAACAATGAAATAGACTTCAAAATAGATGGAATGAGTAGCATGTCATTTCTTTTCCACAAATTCCAACTGATTATGGATTCAATAATTTTAAAAAGCATATAGAATTGCTAAAGAATTATAAATAACTTGGACGACCCTGAAGAATAATGTGTGGAAGAAAAAAGCCTTTTTCAAAACCCTGAGAGTTATTTCAATTTTAGTAATTTAGAAACTGTAAAAAGTGTACAAGAATAGGAAAATTGACATGTAGAACAGAGTATTGAAATCAGAAATATATCCACACAAATATGCCATTTTGATTGAGGGCTGAGGTAGCAAAATGAACAGCAAAAATTTGTTATCCATATGGCAAGAAAAATGAATTGAATTCCTCCACCACAACTTATCCATAATTCAAGCACAGATGGCTTGTAACTTGAAATACCATAGACAAAGCTTTGAAATGTTTAGAAGAGAATGCAGATAGCTATACTTTTGATATTGGGAAATGGTAGGTTTTTTTAAACTGCAGAAATGATCATTATTAAAGAAAGAACACTTTAATGATGACAATATTAAATTCAAAAGCTTCTGTTCATCCATAGGTATCTTTTGAAGTTAAAAGAAAATCAAACTACAAAGTGGGGCAATTATTTGCAAGGCAAATAACAAATATTAGCATGAAAAATTAAATAGAAAAGAGTAGTTTTAGTAAACTATTGCTGCACATCAAACGCCCCAGGACAAGGGGAAAAAAAGGTGGGTCTACAAATTCAACAGTTCTCCATGGGGGTATCCTGTCTTCCAGACTACACTGTGCTGACTTGAACAGGTAGACAAGTTTAGAAAATCCAAGTTGACAGGACTCAGCCCTGCAGTAGCTGAATGTATGAGCACTGGCTGAGACTCCTGTTTTAATCCCAAACCTTCCAGATCCTCTCTCTCTTGATCTAGCTTGTTAGTCAGACTTCTTTACAAATGTCTAAATGTTCAGAAAGAGTGAAAATGGAATACTGAGGGCTTTCCTAGCCTGCACCCAGAAGTCAAATAGCAGTCTTGCTGTCACACTTTATTTCTCAAAGCAAGTTGAATAAATTAAGATTGTTTTACATTGACAAAATATAAAACAAATACAATCTGAATTTTTGTATTTTTGAGATCTATATTCTTTGATAATTAGTATATTATTTAACACAACTTCCTTGTAAAATATGCCATACTTTATTACTCAATTACTCTAGTCTTACATTCAGGACAAAATTGTGTTCAGTATGCAAGAAAATAAATACAAGAATGTTCAATGTGATAGCCATCAGAAAAAAAAGCAAATCAAAATTATAATGAAATACCGTCTCACCCAAATTATAATAACTATTATATGAAATAATAGTAAAATATGCTGGTGAAGATATGGAGAAAAGGAAACTCTTTCACAGTGTTGGTGGAAATATAAATTAGCATAGCCTCTGTGGAAAATTGTATAGAGGGCCCTCAAAAAACTAAAAATTTAGCTACCATGCAATCCAGATGTCCTACTCCTAGGTACATATGTAAAGGAAATGAAGTCAGTATACAAAAGAGATACCTGCATGTCTATGTTAATTGCAGTACTACTCATAATAGTAGTAATGAATCAAGATAGGTGCCTATCCACAGGTAGAAGGGTGTAGAAAATATGACGTGTATAAATGTGTCCAGTGGAGTATTATTTAGCCATAAAGAAGAATGAAATTCTTTCATTTCAGAAAATGGATAAAACTGGAGGATATCTTTTTAAGTGAATTAAGACATATACAAAAAAAAGTGTCACTTATTCTCTCTCATATGTTGACACTGAAAAAAAAAGAAGAAGAAGAAGAAAAATGTTGACCTGGAATTAGAATAGTGATTACTAGGCACTGAGAATGATGTAGGGGAGGCATCAGGGAAAGGGTGGAAGAAAACTGTTGATTATGACCTATGTACAATGTAGACAGGTCAGGAAATACTATAGTGAATCCCCTGGAAATGTATAATTAGTATGTGTTACTAAAAGTAGGTCAGAAAAAATGTTCACATGATGATTCTTGTAACAGAAAAACCTGAAAACAAACTCAGTGTGCATTAATGATCCAGCTATTCCTCTACTGGGTATTTGTCCAGGGGATTTAGAATCAGCACATTACAGTGACACAGCAAAATCTATGTTCATAGCAGCTCAATTTACAATAAATTATGGAAACAATCCAGATGCCCCTCACTAGATAAATGGATCCAAAAACTGTGGTGCATATATACTATGGAGTTTTAGTCAGCAATTAGAAAGAATGATATTGCAACATTTGAAGGTAAATGGATGGCTATGGAAGAAATCATGCTGAGTGAAGTCAGCATAACCCACAGAACCAAGGGTCGAATGTCTCCACTCATCTGTGGATGCTGGAGCTAAACCCTGACCATTGCGAATGGTGGTCATCTCTCATGTATTAAACCCTGAAAAGTTATAGTGACATAAACCCTAAGGCATGCATAGAGATGTACTGGGAAGGAGGGGGTGGAGGGGAGGGAGAAGGGTGGGTAATTTGGGGGGTTCTAGGGGGTAAATCTAATTTTCAGAATATAAATATATTGTTTCATTGCAAAAATAAAAAATAGAAAAAAAAGAAAAAAATAATTAAAATAAATAAAAATATTTTTAAAAGAAAAAAACAGTGGAGAAGTAAAACTTTGATCTATCTGACTTATGTGTGTCAGTTTGGGGTTCTATGTGCAGAACACCGTAGACTGGTAGAGGGAAATTAAAGAAATTTAATTTACTATTGCTGGACTGGTGGGCAGATCCTATCTGGAGATAGCTACCATTTAGTCTTATACCCTCAAGTGATCTAGATAGAGACCGGGAGACACAAATAGAGAAGAGGAGAGGAAGTGAGAGGGGAGGGGCTCTAGTATCATTCTCTTTTTTAAAGGATACTTAGAATTCATGAGGACTCTTCCCTCAGAACTAAATGAACTTCTACAGGTCTGAAATCCAAAAACCATCAATTTTTGTATTATTGTTCGACATATGAATTTTAGAGAGACACAAGCATACATTCCGTAGCGATATGGAATATTATTACATAAAATGAACATTATGACACTCATAGTAACCTGGATAAATCACAGGAAAAGAATCTTGATAAAAAAATCAAATCTGTGAAGACTAGACTATAATGCTTGTTTAATATAGTTCCAGAACAATAAAAATTATATATCAGTGCATATATATATTATTTCCCATTGTACATAGTGATAAAATTATACATAAGCAGAAAACAACAAATAATTATAAGGAAGACTTTGGACAGGATAGGGGAATAGCACAAAGAAAGGTATGTGTAATTCACAGATGTTTTAGTACTAGAGTATAGATTCATGAATATTTATTATTTATTTCTTTAAGAAGTTGCACTCTTGACTCATCTAAATCTTTCTGTTTTGTTCAGGAAAATAGGAATGTGGGTGCTCATTTGCACACCAGAATTTATGTGATTACACATTTCCCTTCATTTTTCTTATCTGTTTTTTCCTCACATAATTAAAATTATTTTTATCTTCATAATGCCTATCACTGCATAAAAAATTTATTCCAAAACTCAATAGCTCAAAACAACACGTATTTGTCTTAAGGCTAAAGAATCTGGTGGTTGAATTAGCTGGGTAATTTTGACTCAGGGTCCAATGAGGTTTCAGTCAAGTCATGGGCTGCAGTCATCTGGAGACTTGACTTGGCTCATTAATGTTCTCCAACATTTCCTTGTATGAATGTTGGCCAAGGGACTCAGTTCCTTGCTGGCTAGTATAAAGAGGCCAGAGATCTTGTACTGTGTTATCTCTGTAAATACACACGTTAATGTTTTAAAAATTCCTTCTTCTAAAATTCTGTTTGGATATTGGGAGTTTAGAAGTTCCACTGCATTGTGGGAGAAAGCTTTGGCAATGATGGGAGTTGTTTGCTTGGTTCCAAATCTGTGCTCCTTGTCATGAACCATCTGACACATATCCACCCCCAAAACACTAGCAAGAATGGTAGAATGGTAATTTAAGAGGTATAGTCAAAAATAGTGTTCTTCTTGAACATGGCTACATATCACCAAAGAAGATAGAAATTGAAGAAAGGAGATCATATGCAGAATTTTTCTAAGTAATATATAGAATTATCTCAAGTTTGTGACCTACATCTAATTTATATGTTGACTGTCCTCCTTAACCCAGAACTACTTCAGAGAAATCTGAAGATGTAGTAAGTCTTTAGTACCCAAGGGAAGACAGAGTCAAAGGGTTTATTTGTGACCGTGTGCTCTCTCAGTACCCCTTCGCTGCCAACTCACAGATTTCTCCAGTTTTCCTGGAAATAGAAGCTACCTTAATAGTACATTTTCTGTTTAGTTTAGTATGAAGGAGGATGGAAATAGATGGGACAGAAGCTGTAGAATAATTGGTGAAAAACAAATGCAATAAAATATTAATAATGAATGATGTATAGATGCCCTACCAATTTTATATTAAAAATGCAACTTAGTATTATATACTGAGAGGACAACATGGTAAGATATACTACAAAAAAGAGAAAAAAGAGTATGAGCTTTATATGTGATTCGGGACAAATTTACTGATGTTTTATCACAAACAAAATAAATTTTGGAACTGCTGTCTAAGATCATAAAATGTGATTAAGAAATATTGGTATAGCATTTCCTTGTGATTACAAATTAAAGTTTAACCTTCTAGGAACTTATGTGACATATTCATATTCCCTGGGCAACTTTAATTATACAAAGCTTTATGATTTATAAATATACCTTTAAGAAGATGGATGTATAGGTTTTAAAGGTTGTACAT
Source organism: Aplodontia rufa (assembly GCA_004027875.1). Taxonomy (NCBI): domain Eukaryota; kingdom Metazoa; phylum Chordata; class Mammalia; order Rodentia; family Aplodontiidae; genus Aplodontia; species Aplodontia rufa. Next base: position 30,988 of record PVKS010019705.1, read on the forward strand.
AACATGGATATGCAATTTCTCAAGGGAAAATCCCTTCCTAACGAATTTTAATATCTCATTCATCATTACAATAGACATTTACTGGATCAGTGCTCATAGGTAAAAGAAGAAGTACCAAGCAGTGCTATTGGAGGACCATCCTTTACATTAGTAAGTAAATATTTTCTGTTCAGCTGTTATGTTCCAAAACATGGTATAGCTACAAAATGCAGTCTTTGAAAGTGTTTTAGTGGTCTTTGCATTTCCATTTGTGCATAGATGCAAGGGAGATTATGACTGGGTTGTTATAGGAGCACAATGACAATGTATTTTCACTTGAGAAGAAAATAATAGATGAAAAAATATTTTTATGTATAAATGAAAGTTGGGTTGAAGGAAATCTACCCCCAGCCCATATAATTATGCATTCAGTAATTGGATAAAATCATTGCATTTAGAGTAATGGGATTCAAGTTTCCCTCTGTTTTAACCCATTTTCTATGTTAGTGCTGTTAGATAAGTCATTTAATCTTTTTGAGCCTTAATTATACTTCTCAGTGTTTTTGGAAGAATCAAATGAAATATATATATATATATATATCTCAATACCAGGGATTTCTTCCAAAGAACATTATTATCTTTGGGGCTTTTGAATAATTTAGTAATTTAAAAATGCAAATTCTGGGGCTTGAGTGGTGGCTCAGCAGTTTCGGTGCTTGCTTGGCATGCATGAGTGTGCAAGTTCAAACCTCAGCACCCACGTACACAACTAAGTGTCGGAACAAGGAAAGCCACATGAAAAACTAAATAAAAATTTTTTTTCTCTCTCTCTCGTTGTCCCTCTCTCTCTTTATAAAAAAATGCAGATAATTCTCAAATTTTTACCATTCTTGTCTAAGACTTGTGGTTAGTCCATGGACAGTTACTTGGTTATTGATTGAATCCTTGACATTCTTATAATCAGATCTGTCTACTTTTACATAAAAAAAGACATTTGTAATTACCAAGGCAATCTTTTCTCAATATGCTTCAACCAAATATAAATACTTATGTTTGTAGCGCTCACCATAGGACAAAATACAAATATCAGTTATAGGTCTCAAACCCTTTATTCACATATGAAGAATGTGAAATATATGATGTCCAAAACAAGTATGATGTCCACACTTGACAGAACTTTCTATATTAGTCAGACACAAGGTAGATATTTATACAACAGATGTAGAAATTGATAATCTCAAAACCCACTTAGGAAGAAAAGATTATGTGAAATACTAATTCTAGTCAAAATATTATATAGGTCTCTAAGATAAAAATAAATTCTTGCTATAATTAAGTACATAACCCAAATGCAGATAGATGAAGAGTCATTGGCTCATTCTTCCAAGAAATAAATTAATCTTTTGAAATGATAATACCAAGATTTCAAGAAAACTCAGATCAAAAAATCTCAAGCAAAAGAAAAATGACTGAAAAACGATCAAGGTACTGATACTCACATTTAGATTATTTGTAGACAGTGAACTAATACATTCATGTTTATACAGCTAAATAATATCACACAATTTCATATTTGCATTTATAAGGTTGGAACTACAGGAAACAGGATTAAGACACTTTTAATATTGTGTAATTCCTGAGTTTACAAAAATATTTTGTGTATTATTAGCAATATTTTAAGTACATTTGTCATTAATTTTTTACATGTTATTGATCATGATCCTTTTAAAAGATTTTATTGGTTGTTTTCAAATAATTGATGTTGCTGTTTATTTCGTGTGCTTGGGCTCAAACCCAGGGTCTTGCACACACTAGAAAGTGCTCTATCCCTGAGCCACACACAGCTCATGATGTTCTCATTTGCATCATATATGTGTGCAATTTTGATGAATTTATGTTTACAAGTAATCAAAATTAACATTAAAGCTACGTTTTGTAATCATCATAAATGCCTTCTCAAGAGAAGTAGCCTTTTTCTAGTACTTTCTGAACCTCTACAGACATGCTGCACTGGTCTCTATAAGCTATTTATGCTATTTTTCAGTTTATATTCTGTTTATAAATATCTCTTAGAGTCAGCATTTTGGAAACACAGGAGGATATTCATGTATTATCTGAAGGAACGTTTATATTAAAATGCCAAAGACATAGCATTGAAAAGTAATTTTGATGTGCTCTTTCATTTGTATCTAAGGGTACTTTGGCCAACTCTATAGTAGCTTCTTAAACGTTGCATGGTTTGACTGAACTTTTTAAGCATTAATATATGAAAATTTTTTTGACAAATTACTACTTAATCTTGTTTGGTTTCATGTATTTATAAAAGCTGAGACTTTGTATTTTTTTCAGTTGCTTAGTTCTTTACTTAATTTCTTTATTCCATCTTTTCTCTCAGAAAAATATTACAGAAAAAAAGTGAGATGATTTGAGTAAAATGCTGAAATCATTTGGATGGTTAGGCATTTTAATTATAAAGCTTCTCATTTCATGTCTTTATTTGTAATATAAGCACATGGTTATTGATGCAGTTATAGCTACCTGAACATAAAGAACCCAGACTATTTTAAATGTTCATGCCAAAGTCATGCATATATCTAAAATATAGAGGTAAGTATTTCATCTGCAATTATGTTTGATTGGTTTTATTTGTTATTTCCAGGCAGTCCCAAATGAATCACTAAAAAATAGTCCATCAATTCCTCAATATAAAATGATTGATTATTGTAGAGTATGATAGTTTAAAAACATAGTTTTCCCAAAAATGATTACTTTGCAAAGTAAGTGTCCCATCTCCACTGAGAGCACAATAATTCAAGGCTGGAAATGCAATTTGGTTCTATGGCTGAATGGATTGAACACATTTTCAAATACTTTCTAAACACATGAAAAATAGGACAGGAAAAATAAAATGGAAATTTATGAAGTACAGTGTGTTCTACTAATGTCCACATACCTTTTCAATTGTAAAGGAATGTGACCATTTTGTAAGAGTTATTCCTCCCTCTAGTCTCTACCATTTAATTGATTGTGTAATTTATCCTATTTTAAGAACATAAAGCAGCCCAGTACCTTTTTAAGTAATGAAATGAAACAAAGATGCAATCTAAGGGCACAAAAAATAATGGACAAATTGATACCAATTTAATGGCAATCTCTTGTAAAGCCTTCAAGCCTCCAGTATTATCCTTTGGGAAAAAAATTCTTAAATCATCACTGAAAAAGAATAATAGTGCTTCTGGAAAGCATGCAGAACAACAATACGATATTATTGAGATTAAAGAAAATTCTGAGTTTAATATGAAGTCTGTAACATTTTTGTCTCGAACTTATGCAATACAAAGGTTTTATTATTTCTGGAATCTCTTTAGGTAAGATAATTTTATAAAGAATAGTTTGATATACTTTTAAACTCCCTTCCTATTAAGATCAAATATAATCATATAAATTGCTTTTTTTTAAATCCTAGGGCTCTCATTTGTTGCAATGCAATTTTTTGAGTAATTTCTCAATCTTTCTGTTGTTCAGCTTCCTCATCTGTAACTTGTAATATTTAAAATAGATAACTTAGAATTCTAATAAAGAATTAAGGAGCAGGAGTGGTGGCTCAATGGTTATGGTGCTTTCCTGGCATGCACAAGTTTGTGGGTTGGGTTCAAACCCCAGCACCACGTACACAACAAAGGGTTGGAGCAATGAAGACCTCATGAAAAACTAAATAAAATTGATTATATCTTTCTCTCTCTCTTTCTCTCTCTCATTGTCCCTCTCTCTTAAAAAAAATTAAATGAGATTATCAATGTAAAGTGGATTAGAAAAGCGTAGACCAATATGCTAACCATTATTGTTATAATTCCAACACACGTTCTCTAAAGATCTTCACATAATGATGGAATAAACTGTTTTTTTTTCCTTTATGTAGTAGAGAGGTGATTATAGAAAGTCCTTGTCTAGGAAGTTAAAGGGGAGGCATTGTTTTCACATCAATCTTGTTTTTTGAAGGCACGAAACCATCATAACACTCAAGGAGAAATGCTTTATTAAATGTTTTGCTGGTGGAGCTGCTCTTTACAGACTGACATTATCATTCATCCTCCACAAGGGGTTGGAGCTCATCTTAAGTGACAGTTCATCTCTGCTTTCAAGAATAAAATCATGCTATTAAAATGTGTCCTTTACAGAATCTGCTATATTGAAAAGAAATTTTCGCTTGCCATCCTTATGGCATTCCTATGCATACTAAGTATTCAATATGAAATGGAAAAGTGGGCCAGCAAGCACTGCCACCCTTTGGATTCTAGACCCACTACCTACTTTCTGTGTGAACTTAGACAAATAGTTACCCAAAGTTTTACAAATCTCTTCTTTAAAACAGAAATAATAATAGTATCAGCCTCATAGAACGTTGCAAGGCTTAAATGAGATTATCTATTTTGTAACACCCTGATTTTCAAAAGGTACCAAGAATGCAATTTGTGTAGATGATGTCTTTAATAATGCCGGGCCCTATTATGAAATCGGGCAATTTTCTTTTATCCCGTTGAAAGTTTTTACTTGGAACTATTTTTTTCTCTCTCTAACACACACATGTATATAAAATCTCCTTCTTTCCTACTTATTTTAGCTTCCTGCTTATATAGTGCTGTGTTCATGTATCTCTGATTAAAATCTAGGCATTTCTATATCCTTCTAATTTAATTACTATTATGGATTGGATATGAAGTGTTCCCCCAAAGCTCCTGTGTTTCTGTTGGAATATTCAGAGATAAAATGACTTGATTGTGAGAGCTGTATGTAACCTAATCAGTCCATCCTAGTTTGAAAGGACTGAGTGGGTGGTAATTGCAGGCAGGTAGGGCATAGCAGCAGGAAGAGCACTTTCGCTGTGACTCTCTCCTGGTTCCCAGCCCCCATTACTTCCTGGCCACCATGAGCTTAGCTACTTTCCTGGGCTAGACACTTCCACCATAATGTGCTGCCTTGGGTCCAGAGCAATAAAGTCAGTAAACAGCCTATAGACCGAGACCTCTGAATCCCTGAGCTAAAATAAACATACCTCCCTTAAGTCCTTATCCTTGAGTATTTTGGTCACAGTGATGCAAAATCTGACTGAAACAACTACCCTAGGAACTTTATGAATAATGAGGTTTTTTTGTTTTTGTTTTTTAAAGAGAGAGGGACAGTGAGAGAGACAGAGAGAAACAACTTTATTTAGTTTTTCACGTGGCTTTAGTTGCTCCAACACTCAGTTGTGTACCTGGTGCTGGGGTTTGAACCCGGGTCCTCGTGCTCGCCAGGCAAGCCCTGAAACCGCTGAGCCACCACTCCGCCACCGCTCCAGCCCGAATAATAAGTTTTTATTAGAACTACAAATGGTGCTTTATATAAAATGAATTAAAAATCTAATTCACTGTCCCAAAAATGATGTTAGTTTTTCTCAGAAACAAAGTTAAAATTAATAGGTTCTTATTTATATATTTCTTGATATGGTTGCTGAAGAGTAGAAAATAGGGGGGGGGGCAGCTTGTCTGTAAACCCTGAGAAAGTGGAAATTTTAGAAAAAATATGAAAAATACGTAACTTAAAATATGTATCTAACAGTAGGATATTTTTTGTCCCATTTGCATCACAAACTCTGATTTCAAATCATCTTTTACTGAGAAAATTGAAGCAATTTTTAGAAACCCTCACCTCCGTGTCTACCCACCTCCCTCCAATACTCCCTCTTATGGGTACAGAGCACCCTCCAGAGCACCCTGATTCCACAATAAGTTAATCCTTCCTTTTGTATAGGCTTTTCTGGTCTTATACCTCAACTCTTCCACTAAAACACCTCTTGTCAGGTTCTTATCAGTTTACTTCTTTCCTGTTTACTGAACTTCCTTACTGTCAGACACAATGACAGATTCTTAGTCTTCTCTGCATTTGATTTCTCAGCAGCACTTTAGCAAGTAGGTTGCTTATGTCTCTTTGATATGCTTTATTCAATTCATTTTCAGGACGTAACACTCTTGGTTTTCATGTATTCTTATTCCTATGACTGATTTAGTTCTGCTAATTCTGCCTACCTCTTCAATCTTTTAATATTGCAACATTCAGGGCTGAATGTGCAATTCTTTAATTTGTGTGATATTATTTTAGTAATTCCACCCAATCATGTAATGTTATATAGTCCACTTATATAGATAAAAACACAAATTTATAACTCCATTCCATATTTAACCTCTGAGATTTGGTCTCTTACCTACAACTAATACTGAGTATTCCCACATGGAACTGTAACACACAATTCAAAATTAATATGAAATCCTATTGTCCATAAACCAGTTCCACCTGAGTTCCTTCTAATATCGTTAATGTTATTTCATTTTTTCATTTACTTGGCATCTTCTTTGATTTATCTCCCTTCTGTGTCCATTGCCAATCTTAGTAGGAAAATATGTTGATTCTGTTTTTAACAAAAACAACAAAAATTCTAGAATTTGACTACATCTCACTAAACTTAGCTGATTTTTCCCCAAATAATTCAATTCTTAATATAATTAGAAACCTAGTATTTTGCAGCACCAATGTTTACTCTTAAGAGTCTATTGTCTGGGTCTGGAGCGGTAGCTCAGCAGTTATGGCGCTTGCCTGGCATGCGCAAGTACGCAAGTTCAAACCCCAGCACCACATACACAACGAAGGCTCAGAGCAAGGAAGGCCATGTGAAAAACTAAATAAAAATTGATTCTCTCTGTCTCTCTCTCTCACTGTCCCCTCTTTCTTTAAAAAAAATTAAGAATCTATGGTTCAGTCTAAACAAAGAGGGAAAATATTTGGCCTTGACTCACTGGGTTTGGCTAACTTCGTTCAGCATGACTTCTTCCATTGCCATCTATTTACATTCAATGGATGCAATATCACTGTTTCTAATAGCTGAGTAGAACTCCATTGTGTATGTGTGTGTGTGTGTGTGTATGTATATATATATATATATATATATATATATATATATATAC
>PVKS010019706.1:0-37918 GCA_004027875.1 Aplodontia rufa
CATCCCAGAAGCCGATGTCATTCCTCCACGAGCTACCCATTTAACACATGAGTTCTTCTGGGGGAAACTGCAATAGGTGAAACCCAAGGTGGATTATCTATGCTTTGGCATTACCCCTGGATAACAAAGTTTATATACATTGATTGCTACTGTTTTGATAATGTTTCCCCCTCAACTGTATCTCTATATACTTCTAATAAAAAAATGTAAAAAAATTAATATCTACTTCACGTGGGCATATTTGTGCACATCTGTAATCCTAGTGACTTGAGAAGGATCAAAAAAGTTCAAGGCCAGGGGCTGGAGCAGTGGCTTAGTGGTTATGGCACTTGCCTGGCATGTGCAAGGACCTTTGAACCCCAGCACCACATACACAACAAAGTGTCAGAGCAATGAAAACCAGATGAAAAACTAAATAAAACTGATCCTGTCTTTCTCCCTCTCACTGTCCCTCTCAAAAAAAAAAAAAAAGTTCAAGGACAGTTTGGGCAACTTAGCAAGATGCTCTCAAAAAAAAAAAAAAAGTAAATAAATAAATAAATAGAAGGGACTGGAGCTGAATATTGTGGCACACTCCTGTAATCCCAATAGCTTGGGAGGCTAAGGCAGGATGATTGTAAGTTCAAAGTCAGCCTCAGCAACTTAGTTGAGGGCCTAAGCAACTTAGCAAGACCCTGTCTCAAAATACAAAATAAAAAGGTCTGGGGATGTGTCTCAGTGGTCAAGCATACCTGGGTTCAGAAAAAAAAAAAAGACTGACTTAGTGGTATCTAACAGTTGTGAAGATTAGATTTGCACGTTTCTGTCACATAATAAAAGTTTAATAAATTTCAGTTATTGCTATTATTATTATAATTGTTATTATTACTTTAAACCAGCTAATGTAGGTAGTGGGAGCTGCATAGGCTGAGCAGCCGGAGCAGAGGAAATTTGAGGAGCTGTGCAGAGATGAAGGCTGGTTTCTGTGGAGTGATGTTATTTCCCAGATTTAAAAGAGGAATATGAGGGACGTTAGTCAGGAATCCAAAAAGTGGCCGATGAAGTGCAAGGTGAGAAAGGGCATATGGTTTTCAGATGGGGATGGCCACCGAGTTAGGATCCCAAGATGGTTGAGCAGTGAGGATGGGTTGGTGGGTTAAAAGGATAGTCAGGCTGGGCTAACTGGGCTTTATTTTTCTTTGGACTTGCATGTTTTTGACTATGTTAGTACCACTTTTTAAGACTTTGCTCTATGGTGTGATCTGCAAAGTGATAAGTACTATATCTTAAAATTTTGTAATGAACCCCTATGAGATAGGTGCTTTTGTCAGGTCAATTTTATAGAAGCAAGTAAGGTTTAAAGAGATAAATTCCTATGTTCAAAGTCACATGGCTTTTAAGTGACTGAGCTGGAATTTGAATCAGGTTTCTTTTTTTACATTTTTTCTGGCATCTAAGTCCCTCTGTCACGTTGCTTCTTGAATTCAGTTCTCTGGCATCTCTCAGTGTGTCTAAACCAGTTTTCCTCCCTCTTTCCCTCTGCCCCTCCACCCCAGGTCTCCACTTCTCAAGCCCACAAATGCCATGCTCACAAGTCATCTGTTTTGCCAAAATTCTGTTCCGATTTGATAAACTCTAGCCAGGCCAGCTCACTCAGCATGATTCAGCCAGAGAGAATAGGGAGGTGGCATGCCCAGCATGCCGACTGTCTGAGCTCAGGCAGGATGGGCGGCGCTCAGGAACCTCAGCCTGACAGATGGCTCCGCTTGGCTGTCTCCACGGGCCTACTGCCAGGGAGAGCACTCACTCTCCACAGGAGGGAGAGGCAGGAGCCAGGTCATGTGAGTTTCACACACATAGATGTGTATGTGTGTGGGTACATATGGAGTATGCCGGAGTGAGGCTGTGTGTGATCCATGCCAGGCTGTGCACGTTTATCTATGTGTCTGCAGATGAATGTGTATGATTATGTATGTGCATGCTTAGTTGTGTTTTTTATATGTGTATTTGTGTGCATACAGAGGTGTGTGTGTGTGTGTGTGTGTGTGTGTGTTTGAGTTTATAGTCATTCTGGTATGTGTGCTCATGAGCACCGAAGAGAAAGACAAAGAGACTGGAAGAGGATGGGGAAAGCAGGGTCCTGGGCTGTGAGGATTCAGCCTTTCAATGTTCCCTCCTGCAGGGGAAAGCTGCTACACGCCCCTCCCTACAGCTCTCACCTCTTCACAGGATCGACAGCAGCCGCAGCCGCAGCAGCAGGTCATTCTATTCCCAAGTAAACTTTAGGCTCTGGCTGCGTTTCAGATGTCTAAAGTCAACTTCCTAGACATAGTGTTTCCCTAAGGTAGGGATACTTAACTGTGAATGTAGGACCCCTCTGAAAATCTGGGACCAGAATGTGTCTTTCCTGGAAAATATCCTCAAAGCATACAATTTCACATGCAGTAACGCGGAGCTCAAGCTGCCCTCCAAAGACTGTCCATGGACCTCTGGTTAGGAAACCAAGAATTATACACTTATTGGGTACCTATTACACTGGGCCCTCATTAGAGATATACAAGCAATAAGAATAAGATGCCCACTGTTTCGAAGAGTGCGCAGTCTGGTAGGAGAAATAGATATAAATGGGTAACTACAGGCCACTGCGACAAGTGCAAGAATGATTAGGTGATGGAGCCGCTAGAGCAGGGGAGGAATGAGAGAATGCATTTCTTGAAGGGTGCCAGGGATGGATTCACTGAAGAAGTAGGTGCTGCATATTGAATTATAAGAAGGCATTTGGCAAACAGAATGGGAAAGGACTTTCCAGGCAGAAAGAAGAGTGTACAAAAGCAGAAGGGATGCTGTGATTGGTGAGGAATCCATGTGGGAGGGGAGGAGCAGGAAGTAAGGCTGAAAGAGGAGTTTTGGAGGTGGACCATGAAGGGTCTTATATATACTAAGCTAAACATTTTGGATTTTATCCTGGTGGTGAGGAATCATTGGTCATTGGTAGTCCTCAAATTCTTTTTTTTTTCTTTTTCTTGTGTTTTAGAGAAAGAGAGGGAGAGAGAGGGAGAAAGAGAGAATAAATTTTATTTATATTTTTATCTGGCCTTTGTTTCTCCAACACTTAGTTGTATATGTGGTGCTGGGGTTTGAACCCAAGTCCTTGCCCATGCCAGGGAAGTGCTCAAACCACTGAGCAACCACTCCAGCACCTCACCGGTGCTCTTTAAACAAAGGAGTGACATGATTTGATTGGTCACTTTGCAAAGACCACAACGTGTCTAGCTTTTAACCAGAGACCAAATAAAAGGCTGTTGCACTAGATTAAATGGGAGATGTGTGAACGAAAGGAATGTGGAGCACAGGTTTGAGGAAAATAAACTAGCAAAAAATGGGTCCCCTATTAAACGTGTGGGGGTTAAGAAGCAAAAAGGAATTTCTGAGCTCTGAGCTTCTGTGTGTCTAGCTTGGGAAGAAAGATGGACATTAGTGTCATTCCTGAGATGGAACCATGATGCCATTTAAGTTCTTAGGAAAGATAGTGAGTTCCATTTGGGACATAATGTGAAACATCCAGATAGAGATGTGCATTAGGAAACTGGTTACAGAGATCTGGAGCACTGGGGAGAGAGACCTGGAAATATGAATGTGTGAGCATTGAGCAGTGGATGATAATTGAAATCATTGGTAATAGATTAGATCCCCAAGGGAGAGTGTAGATATTGAATGAAAGGAGGAACAAGGAAGAAGTCAATACTTAAAGGTACATGGAAGAAGGGGAATTCATGAAGGGTAAATGAGAGGATTCTTAGGGTTTGGAAGAACTAGAGAGTAAAACTAGGAGAGAAGTATTTCCTGGAAGCCAACAATGTAAAACATTTTAAGAATGAGGATATGCTCACTAGTGTCAAAGGCTAAAAAGAGCTCAAGTAAGTGGAGAACTGATGTAAAAACCACATAACATCAAAAGAGAGAAAAATGCAAGGAGATATGCAATACCCAAAGTATGAATCAAAGCTGTTACTCTAGGCGGGTTATGGGTATTTATATATTCCTTTTATTTCAATGTTCCAGATCACTCTTGTGCACATGAATTTGAACAATGAGAGAGAACATCTGGGGAGGTTTTAGGAGGCTATTGGAATTAAGAACTTCTACTTTAGTCAAGATAGAGTAATAGGCACTGGATTTAACTTTTTGCCTAAAATATTTATAAGACCAGACAAAATACATGAAATAACTGTTTCAGACATTGTACAATAGGCCATGAAAGAGACGGATCTCTGAAACAGGGGCGAAACTCAGAGTCCTAATACTGCACCAGCTTGCTGCCTGGAGAGAGTTTACAGATTTAGTGCAGAGAGGGATAACCTAGGCAGAGCTTGGCACATTCTCTGAATTGAGGAGACAAATAGTCATTTAGGGAGGCCAGGATGGCTAAGGTACACAGGGAAGAATAGCAGTCACACAGAAAGAACTCCAGGAATCCACAAAGCATTCCCTTTAAATTTCACTTAAGTGTGATGACTACATACCTACAAGGAGGCTTATAGAAGCTGAGGAAAAAACAAGAAACAGATTTGGAGTTCACATAAGTTTGGAAAGTGTTTATATTGCCAACAGCTCAGAGTGAAGAAATCTCATAATATATATTAAGCATTGGGCAGATACTCAAAAGGATATTGTCTCACAATAGAGCCAAATTAGTCCTAGAATAGACTCTGATCCCAAAATGTCAAAGTAGCTTAAAAATCAATAAACTATTTCCAAGTAAATTAACTACATTCTGGAACAAAACTCAAAACTAGGAAAAAAGTGCAGTATCCAACAACATTAAGTTCAGAATGTCAACACTGAATTAACCTTACCAGATATTAAAAGAAGCAGGAAATTATGACTCACAATGAGGAGAAGACAATAAATAGAAATGGACCCCAAATGACACAGATAATAGAAATTAGAAGGCAAAACAAAAGAATGTATTACAAACACATTTGATATGCTTTGGAAAACAGAGGAAAACATAAGCATATCCAGTAGAGAGAGACAGAGTTATAAAAAAAGGCTTAAATCAAACTTAAAAAAATAAAAAAATGCAATATTGATATTAAAATTTAAAAAAACAAAAAAAAACTAAATGAGAATAATAGATTAGATACTTCAGAAGAAAATATTAGTGAATTTGAAGACACAGCAATAGAAATTATCCAAAATAAAGCTTAAAAAAAAAGAATGGGACATCAGTGAGCTATTTACCCTTAATGTATAATTTGAAATCCTGATGGACAGAATAGGAAGGGAACAGAAGAAATATATAAGGAAATAATGACCACAAAATTTCCAACGTTGATTAAAAACAAACACAAGAAGCTCCATGTACCCCAAGCAGAAGAGACATGCAGACAACAGAAGGCATACATAATTAGTTTACTTAAAACCAATGATAAAGAAAAAAAAGATGTTACATAGAGAGGAACAAAGCAAATAATAGCATTTTGCAAACCTGGTACTTACATAAAAACAGTCACATAGACCAATGGTTCAGAATAGAAGACACAGAGAAACCCACACATCTGTAGTCATCTGATCCTTGACATAAGTGCTAAAAACAAATTGGAGAGAAGTCTTTTTTAACAAACGGTACTGGGAAAACTGGTTATCCATATGTAGAAGAATGAAACTAGACCCTTATTTCTCAGCCTGCAGGAGAATCAACACAAAAATAGACATAAATGCTAGGAAATAGACCAGAAACTAGGTAACCTGTAGAAGAAAATTAGAGTTAACACTCATCACATAGGTTCAGGCAATGACTTTCTCAGTAGGACCACTAAAGCTCAGGAAGTAATGTCAAGAGTTAACACATGGGATGGCATTAAATTAAAAAGTTTCTTCACAGCAAAGGAAATAATTAAATGAGAAAAGAGAAGCTCCCAAAATGGGAGAAAAGCTTGGCTAGTTACTCTTCTGACAGGATCAATATCTGGAATACAGAAAAAACTCAAAAGACTCAACATAAAGAACCCAAATACCCCAACTAATAAATGGGAAATGAATTAAATAGACACTCCCAAAAGGAAGAAATATAAATGGCCAACAAATGCGTGAAAAAGATGTCCAACATCATTAGCAATTAGGGAAATGCTAATCAAAACTACAGTGAGATTTCATTTCATACCAGCCAAAATGGGAGTCATCAAGACTAGAAATAATAATAAATGCTAGAATGCATTGGAGAAAAAGGAATACCTTTACACCATTGATGGGATTGTATATTAGCGCAATCACTATGGAAATCAGTATGGAGTTTCCTCCAAGACTAGGCAGGGAACCACCATACAACCCAACTACACTACTCCTTGGTATTTATCGGGAAGAACTGAAGTCATCATATACTGTGGTGATACATACATACCCATATTTATAGGAGCACATTTCACAACAGCCAAACTATGGAATGAGCCTAGGTGTTCTTAAATGGATGAATGGTTTAAAAAAATGTGGTATGTATACACAATGGAGTTTTATTTGGCCATAAAGAAAAATGAAATTATGTCATCTGCAGTAAAATGGATAGAATGAGAAAACAGTATGCTAAGTGAGATAAGCCAAAATCAGAAGGTCAAGGGTCATATGTTTTCTCTTATATGTGAAATCTAGAGAGGAAACAGGAAAAGAAAGGTGGGCGAGCAGGGATCTCAAGAAAATCAAAGAGAGGTCAGTAGAGAAAAGAGACCACGAGGAAGGAGGAGCAGAGAGAGGAGGAACTGCTAAGGAGTAATATTGGCCAAATTATATCTTTATATTGTGTACATGTATGAACATGTAACAAGAACTTCCATCATTATATACAACTATAATGTATCAATAAAAATGGGTAAGCAGAAAAAAGATTTTAAATTAAAAAAAATTCAGCAAGCCACAAGAGAGTAATGAAATGCTACTATTTATTTGTTTGTTTATTTAGTAGTGCTGGGGATTGAACCTAGGGCCTCACTTATTCTTGGCAAGCTTTCTACCACTGAGCAACACCCCCAGCCCTTTTAATGTTTTATTTATTTATTTATTTTAAAGAGAGAGGGACAGAGAGAGAGAGATAGAGACAGATAGAGAGAAAGAGAGAGAGAATCAATTTTATTTAGGTTCTCATGTGGCTTTAGTTGCTCCGACACTTTGTTGTATACATGGTGCTGGGGTTTGAACTCATATCCTTGCGCATGCTAGGCAAGCACTGAGCTGAGCCACCACTCCAGCCCCCTTTTTAATTTTTTATTTTGGTTCTCTCAGTGACTCTGGAGGCTGAGACAGAAGATGGCAAATATGAGACCAGCCTCAGAAACTTAGTGAGACCTTATTTCAAAATAAAAAATAAAATGGGCTGGGGTTGTGGTTCAGTGGTAGAGTGCCCCTAGGTTCTATTCCCAGTATAATCAATCAATCAATAAATAAAATAAAAGAAGTCAAACTTGGTATGAAGTCACAGTAATCCAGAGATTATGTTATTAGCACAAAGATATGCATATAAATCAATTGAACATAGTAGTCCAGAAATAAACTTTGTATTCACAGTTGTTTGTTTTTGACAGAGGAGCAAAGACAACTCATTGAAAAAGAGAGTCTTTTCAACAAATGGTACTGGAAAAATTAAATGCACACACAAAAAAACACATACATGTATACACATGAACTCAGATCCTTACCTTATACCAAAATAAAAACTTATTTCAAAATAATTATAAATTTCAGTGTAAGAGCTAACATTACAAGATTTTTTCCCCCAGGTCTGGCATGGGGTGCATGCCTGTAATCCCAGCATCTTGGGAGGCTGAGGCAGAAGGATTACAAGGTCAAAGCCAGCCTTAGCAACTTAGTGAGGACCTAAGCAATTTAGCAACACTGTCTCAAATAAAAAATAAAAAAGGCCTAGGGCTGTGGCTCAGATGTTAAACAACCTTGGGTTCAATTCCCAGTACCAAAACAAACAAAAGATCTGAAAGTCTTTATTTCTTCTTCTTTTTAACGTTTTTGTTGTGGTGGTGGTTTTTGTTGTTACTGGAGATTCAACCTAGGGTCTAACTTGTGTTGGGCAAGCACGCCACCACTAAGCTACACCCTCAGCCCTTTTTATTTTGAGACAGGAATGCACCACCACATCTGACTTTTTCCTTTTTTTTTTTTACAGTTTTATTGAGGTATTCTTTACATGGCACAGAATCCATCCATTATACATGTATAAATTCAGTGATTTGGTAAATTAACAGAACTGTGCAGCTACAATCTAGTGTTAGAACATTCCCGTCACCCAAAAATTTCCCCGGTGCCCATTTACTAGCTAATCTCTACTCCTACCTCATCCTAGACACCAATCACTTAATTGCTTTCTCTCTTTATGCCTTTTCTAGATATTTCATATAAATAGAACTGTACCTGTAGGTGTTCGGTTTTTTGTTTGTTTGTTTTTTCTTCTGGTTTCTTTCACTCAATATCAGTATTTTAGATTCATTTATGTTGTAGTATCCGTTAGTAGTTTTTCCTTTAAATTATGCAATAATATTCCATTATATGGATATACCACAATTTATTCATCCATTCACAGATTGGTGAACATTTAGATTGTGTCCCTTTATTTTTTTAATGTTCTAAATAACAGTGTAAGATATGTGTACATGTCTTTGTGTGGACGTATGTTGGGTAGATTCGTGGAAATTGAACTGCTGAGTTGTATTGTTAAGTTCGTCCTCAGCTTTTCAAGAGACCGGCAAACTGTTATCGAAAGTGTTATACCATTTTATATTCTCTCCAGCAGTGCATGAGGGTCCAATCTCTCCATACCGTCACCAACACTTAATACAGTCTTTTATTATTGACCTTCTGGTGAATATATGATGGCATCTCATTGAGGTTAATTTTTTTTTTTTTTGCATTGCTGTTTTTCTCTTGTTTACTTTTAGAAATCTTCTAGTGCCGTGAGTGGCGGGGTATGCCTGTAATCTCAGCTACTTGGGAGGTTGAGATAGGAGGATTGCAAGTTGGAAGTCATCCTGGGCAATTTAAGAAAATTTTGTCTAAAAAATAAAATTAAAAGGACTGGGGATTTTTGTAGCTATATGCAAAGTGCTTGCCTAGCATGAATGAAGTTCTGGGTTCAATTCCCAGGTTTGTTTTTTTTTTTTTTGGGTGAGGGGTACCAAGTCTTGAACCCAGGAGTGCTTAACCACTGAGTCACAAACCAGCCCTTTTTATTTTTTTATTTTGAGATGGAGCCTCACTAAGTTGCTTAGGTTGCTGAGGCTAGCCTTGAACTTATAGTCCTCCCACCTCAGCCTCCCAAATCCCTGAGATTATGCTGTCATGCCTGACAAGCCTTTCAGATTTTTTTCTTTTTCTTTTCTTTTTTTTTGAGAGGGACAGTGAGAGAGAAAGGGAGAACCAATTTTATTTCGTTTTTCATGTGGCTTTCATTGCTCTGACACTTCATTGTGTACATGGTGCTGGGGTTTGAACCTGTGTCCTCACTCATGCCAGGCAAGCGCCATAACTGCCGAGCCAACGCTCCAGCCCCAACTTTCAGATCTTTTAAAAATGCTGAAAACTTAATCAACAGCAAACCAGCCCTAGATGAAAGGTTAAAGAACTACTCCAGGAGGCTGGGCTATAGCTCAGTGGCAGAGCATCTGCTTAGGATAAGCCAGGCACTGGTGTGGATCACCAGCACCACCAAAAAAACAACAGAAAACAAACAAACAAACAAACAAGAAGAAGAAGAAAAGGAAAATCATGCCAGATGGAAATCTAGATGTACACAATGGAATGAAGAACACATGGGTACACTAGTTACCCAGTGCTGCGTAAGAACATATTAAAACAGCTGACATTTAGCATCTCAGTTTCTGCTGGTCGATCTTGGTGGACAATTCTCCATGGCATTTCCAGGTACCTTATGTTAGCTTTTTTTTTTTTTAAGATGGCCTTTTGAGGATATTTATATAGCAAAAAGTCTTGGAAATGGCGAAAGGGTTCCCCTCCATGGCAGAGGGCAGACTTATTTCCCTGACCCATCTAATAAAGATAAGGTCTATCTGGGGTGAAGGCTGGCAGGTTTGGCCTATAGCCAACAACTTTTAACTATATATTATGAATGTCAAAGTTGATTTCAAGGTATTTTCCCTTGTGTAGTCCAAGTACAACTTTAAGTAGTGATAGCTATGATACTATGCTCTAGAAAGTACCTTTTCCAGGGCTGGGGTAGGAGTGTACACAGATGGAAAGGATAGTCTGGTAGGAACAGGGCGAGAGCTGGAGGAGAGAACTTCACAAAAGAGAAAAACACTGCACAACATTACCTGGTCTAGAGAGATGTTTTTTGTGTGCAGATTGGTTGCTAACATGGCATTAAGATCCAGTGCTGGGCTGGAGCGGTGGCTCAGCGGTTTTGGTGCTTGCCTGGCAAGCACGAGGACCGGGGTTCAAACCCCAGCACCACGTACACAGCTAAGTGTTGGAGCAACTAAAGCCATGTGAAAAACTAAATAAAGTTGTTTCTCTTTTCTCTGTCTCTCTCACTGTCCCTCTCTCTTTAAAAAAAAAAAAAAAAAAGCTCCAATGCTTCCTGCGCTTTGGAGATGGCATGAAGATAGGAGTGTGATAAACACTGTGATGGAGGTAGAGGAAACCACAGAGGCACTGCCCCACTGTTACGGTTTAGGTGTGAGGTGTCCCTCCAAAAGATCCTGTGCGAGACAATGCAAGAAAGCTCAAAGGCTAAATGACTGGGTTGGGAGAGCCTTAATGGAATCACTGCATTGTCCCCTGAAGAGGATTAACTGGATGGTAACTGTAGGCGGGTCGGGTGTGGAGGAGGTCGGTCATTGGGGGCTTTATGTTTTGTCCTTGTTCAGCAGAGCTTTCTCTCTGCTTCTTGGTGGCCATGCGCCTAGCTGCTTTCCTCTGCCACATGCTTCTGCCATGATGTTCTGCCTCACCTCGAGCCCCAAGGAATGGAGCTGGCTGTATAGACTGAGACCTCTGAAACTGAGCGCCCCAGAATAAACTTTACCTCTTTTAATTGTTCTTGTCAGGTCTTTCAGTCACAGCAGTGAAAAAGCTGACTAAAACACCCACTGTAGTTCAAAATTAAAGGAGACAAACCTACAGATAGGGCTTCAGACTAGCAGTGACGAGAATGTCACGGGAATCTCAACAGCCTGGAGATGAAAATTCCCAAGAAGGCAGAGTTATTATGTTGGTTTTATTATTGTTATTATTTGATACCAGGGATTAAACCCAGAGGTGCTTAACTACTGAGCCCCAGCCCCAGCCCATATTTTGTCTTTTATTTTGAGACAGGATTTCACTAAATTGCTTAGGGCCTTACTAAATTGCTGAGGCTGGCTTTGTAATCCTCCTGCCTCATCCTCCTGTGTCATTGGGATCACAGGTGTGCGACACCATGCCCAGCTATTATTTTTTATTATAATTCTAAAAGTAACACCTAGGGGCTGGAGTGGTGGCTCAGTGGTTACAGTGCTTGCCTGGCATGCACGAGTACGTGGGTTTGAACCCCAGTACCACATACACACAAAGTATTGGAGCAACAGAAACCAGATAAAAAACTAATTAAAATTGATTCTCTCTCTCTCTTTCTCACTGTCCTGTCCCTTAAAAAAGAAAAAGGTAACACTTGTTAATTATAAAAATAATTTAAACAGTATAGAGGATATAAAGTGTTAAATGACCCCCTTGTTCCTGTTCTTCAGAGATACCTAACGTAAATGGCTTCTTACATGTGCTTCTAAACACTTTCACATTTTTTTGATGCTGGGAATGAACCAAGGGCCTCCTGTACACCAAGCACAAATTCTCCTGTTGAACCACACCTCTGGCCTATACTTCCACTTTATTTAATGTTTCTCAAATTATTACATGCACAAGCTTTTTTTTTTTATTGCTTTATTTATCCCAGTAGCTAGGATTACAGATGTGTGCTACTGTGCCAGACTTAATTTTAATTTTCAAAAAGTTTGTTTATTTATTCTGTAATCCTGGGCTTCAAATCCAGGGCTTTTTGCACATTCGAGGTAAGCACTGTACCACTGGTCTACACCCCAGTCTTTATTTTTATTTTTTACAGTGCTTTGGATTGAACCAAGGGACTTGTACATACTAGAAAAGGGCTTTATCATTAAGCTGCATTCCCAGCCCATGCATAAGGTTTTTAAACAGAAGGTTATATAAACTACAAAGCTTATAACAAAAACCAATGTTCCTTTGCTCTCCCTCTCTTTCTTTATAGGCCTAAGTCCCCTCCCTAAATGTAACAAGTCTGGACTATTAATAGTTTCTTCTGACATTAGTAATCTGTTTCTCCTATATAATATGCTGTCATTGATAATTTGAGAGGTGGGTGCTGAGAATTGAACCCAGGGGAATCCTAGCACTGAGCCACATCTCCAACCTCTATTTTTATTTTTATTTTTTAAGAGAGAGGGACAGTGAGAGAGAACAAAAGAAAATCAATTTTATTTAGTTTTCATTTGGCTTTCGTTGCTCTGACACATCGTTGTGTATGTGCTGCTAGGATTTGAACCCACAGACTCCCACATGCAAGGCAAGTGCTATAACTGCTGATCCACTGCTCCAGCCCCTCCAACCTTTTTATTTGTTATTTTGAAACAGGATCTTGTAAGTTGCCAAAGCTGGCCTTGAACTTGAGATCCTCCTGCCTCAGTCCTCCTGAGTAGAGTCACTAGGATTACAGATGTGAGGCATTGCACCCCACTAATTTTAGACATAGTATAGTGATTTCTTTTTATGGTAGATCAGGATTTAGCTCTTTTCTTTTTTTTTTTTTTTTCATGCAATACAGGGGTTGAACACAGGGCCTCATACATGCTAGGAAAGCATTCTGCCACTGAGCTACATCCTCAGTCTTTTAAAAATTAAATTAAATAATTTTTTGGTACTGGGAATTTAACCCAGGGGCACTTTACCACTGAGCCACATCCCCAGTCCTTTCTGTTTTTTATTTTGAGATAGGGTCTCACCAAGTTGCTGAGGGCCTTGCTAAGTTGCTGAGGCTGATCTTAAACTTGTGATCCTCCTGTCTCAGCCACCTGAGTCACTGGGATTACAGGTATATACCAGCACACCTGGCTCTCCAGTCCTTTTATAAATATTTTATTTGCATAGCTGGACTTGAAGATGCAATCCTTCTGCCTTAGCCTAGGCAGGATTACAGGTGTGTGCCACCACACCTGGCTAGGATTTAGCTTTCTTATACTCATTTCCTCTACTTCTTCCCATCCTCCCGAAAGAATGATAAATTTTAGCTAAATCAGTATTCAGTGTTTACATTATAATGCCTCTGCAAGTACTGCTTGTCAACTTTATTATACTATTATGTCAAAGTTATATTTGGTTTACTATTTTTGTTTTTCCTAAAGTTAGTATTTGCTTTGGTTTTTCGCTTGCTTAATTTTCTTTGTAATTATTATCTATGGCTAATTATTCTGATATCTTCCAATAATCTTTAACTATGGTTTTCCTTGTGGTCAATAACATCAGGTAACTTGTCAGTTGCAGTTTTACTCTTGAAAACATGCTCCAAGAGACCTTCATTTTCCTGTCTTAAGTTTTGCACTCTAGCCGTTCTGGTCAACTCTCTTCCTTTCCTGTTATCCTGGGAATTCTCTTTTACCTTTTGCAGGGTTGGAGTCCATGTGGCCAAGAATTTGTATCTGCCTCTCCCTTAGTTTGCATCCTTGTGGGACACCACACATACTTGTAGTTTTACCAGTTTTAACCCAAGGATAGTCCTCAATCACCTTGCTCTCCTGGGTATGCTCTATGCCTAGATTAAAGCTGTTATCCTCCGATCTCTCATTACCATCATCCTTCAGGTATTCTTCATCTTTTTCCTTGTTAGATGTTCTGACATCTTGCTTTCTTCCCATATTTGGGTGAAAAATGGTTCATATCAGATATTGCATGTTTGAATTCATTCTGTTTTTACATTTCATCATAGTCTGGAAAGGTATAGAATTTTTAGAAACCATTTGCCTACATATTTTTTTCCCTCTCATGCTGGGGATTGAACCCAGGACCTCACACATGCTAGACAAGTGCTCTGCCACTGAGCTACATCCCCAATTCTGCCTTACAGAATTTTTAAGGCATTGCTCCATTTCTTTCTTGCTTCTAAGTTGTTACGAATCCTAAAGACATTCTGATTCCTGGTTATAAGTAAACCATTATTTCTTTTTGAAGTTTTTAGAATTTTCTCTTTGTCCTTGGTGTTCTGAAACTACCCAAAAGTTGTTCTGAATTTCACCAAGTGCTGAGATAGAGACTAATTTTCATTCAATGTGCTGGGCACTCTGTTGGCCCTTCCAATTTGAAGACAAAACCAAACAACAACCTCCAAGATCTTCAGCTTTGGAAAATTTTGATTTCTTCAATGATTTCCTCCTCTCAATTTTCCCCTTCTTCCTGTAATTCCTTAAAATTTACATGAACATTGGAACTGTGGATTGGTCCATTAAATTTCTTATCTTTTCTGCCTGATTTCCATCTCAGATTGCCCCCCAACCCCCACCCTTACTTTTTGGGAGATTTCCTTAACTTTCATTACCAGTCTTCATATTGAATTTTTAATTTTTTCTATGATGGTTTTACTTTCCAAGGGCTCTCTTTTGTTCTCTGTATGTTCCTTTATTTCAAAATAGCAGAAAGCTCTTCTCTTAGCAATTTGAGCATCTTAATGCCGTTAATTTAGAAGTTCTCTTTTGCTTGCATTATCTTTACTTCCTCCATATTACTCTAATGTGCCTGCTTGTTTTGGTCGTTACCTTTCCTGTTGGAGGTTTTACTCTGATGTTTATTATTATTTGACATCTATCTGCTCCTGTTTAAGAAAGGACATTAAAAAATTGATTGGGATCTTTGAGCAGGTGGGTGAGGCTTCTCAATTTAGCAGCTGGCTGTGGGATGATCCAAGAGGTCGCTTGTCAGGGACCCTCCAATGTTAGGAGGTTCCATTTGTTTCTACTTCTACTGAGCAGAATCCTCAGGAAATCTGAGCGTAGATCACTGGATGCTTGAGTGCTGGCAACCAGGAAGGTGAGGCCAGCTGGGCAGCGTCAGCATGCAGCCTCAGTAGACATACATGTAATACTCTACGATGGACTCAGGGAGCCCTCACTCTAAGGACTTTTAAAAATTTTATTAATTTTATGTTTTCTAGAAAGTAAACCTTTAGTCTTCTTCAGGAGTGGAGGTGGGAATGGTCATTCAGGGGAATGAAGCAGTAGGGAGACTAACATTCTGTTTCTTAAGCACCATTCATATAATTTTCCTAAATTTAGTTCCCACCGCCTATGTCCTCAGCTCCCAGATTTTTCAAGGATTCTGTAATATAGATCAGGCTGGGTTTCTGCTTTTCTATCCCTGTACGTAGGAGGTGTTTACTTTAGTCTAGCTTATCCAAGTTACTACCTGCTCTGCAGCTTCTGAAATTTAATTGCTGTTGTTCCTTCTTCCCCCATCCTTATGAATCTCTGCCTCTCTAAATCACTTTACTGTAATTTTGGTGGGACTTTACAAGGGAATAAAATTAGATGTGTGAATTCACTCCACCATCTTTATCTGAGAGCTCTTGAACATTTTCTGTATGTTAATAAATGTGTAACTCTAAGAGTTGGGATTATCATCCCCATTTTATTATCTTTTTAAAGAGAAAGGGACAGTGAGAGAGAGAGAGAGAGAGAGAAACAATTTTAGTTTTTCATGTGGCTTTTGTTGCTCCGAGACTTCGCTGCGTATGTGGTGCTGGGACTTGAATTTGCGTCCTCGTGCATGCCGGGCAAGCGCTATAACCACTGAGCTACTGCTCCAGCCCCCTGTCATCCTCATTTTATTATTTATTTATTTATTCATTTTTGTCATCCTCATTTTAAATGTTAGAGGTGAAATAAGCTACCCAAGATCACAAAGCCAGGACAGACTTTGGTCTGGCTAAACATTTTTGATTTCTGTAAAAATACGTATATCAGAAGTTGCAAACTCAAAACCTGTAGGTAGATGCAGTCCATAGAGAATTTTGCTTGGCTCCCAGAGGATTTGTTTGTTTGTTTATTTTTGCAGTACTGGGGATTAAACAAAGGTGCGTTTTACCACTAAGCTACATTCCCAGCCCTTTTTTCTTTCTTTTGAGACAGGGTCCTGACAGGTAAGTTGCAAGGGCTGGCTGGCCTCAAACTTGTGATCCTCCTGCCTTAGCCTCTTGATTACAGGTATGTGCTACCGTGCTCAGACACAATGTGGAATCTTTTGTGAATTACTTTTTTCACTTACCATGATGTTTTCAAGGTCCATCCAAGTTGTAACATGTATCAGGACTTCATTTCTTTTTTATGGCCAAATTATATTCTATTGCATAGATAATATTTTGCTTATCCATGTTGATGGGCATTTGGATCATTTCTACTTTTTGGGAATTATGAATATTTCCATGAATATGAACATACAAGCTTTTGTGTAGATGTATTTTCATTTCTTCTGTGTTTATACGTGGGCATGCAATGGTAGGATCAGTGGTGGATGACTGGTGTCTATGTTTAACTTTGAGAAAATGCCAGACAGTTCTCCAAAGCAGCAGCACCATTTTATATTCTTATCAGCAATGTCTGTGGTTTTCATTTTCTCCACATCCTCATCAACACTTATTGATCAAGACATCTGTCTTTTTCATTATAGTTGTTCTAGTGGGTCTGAAATGATTTTGATTTGCTTTTCTCTCATGCCTAATGATGATGAGCATCTTCTCATTGTATGTCTTCCTTGGAGAGATGTATATTCAGGTCCCCTGCCTATTTTTTTATTGGATTGATTTTTTATTATTGAGTTGTAAGAGTTCTTTATATATCTTGGACATAAGTCCCTTATAGATATATGATTTGCAAATATTTTCTTGCAGTCTCAGTATTGTCTTTTCACTCTTCTTTATTTATTTTACTTTTATTTATTTACTTTTTTGGTTTGGTATTGGATACTGGATATTGAACCCAGAGGTATTCTACCCCTGAGTTTATTTTTTATTTTGAGACAGGTTCTGGCTAAATTGCCTAGGCTGGCCTCAAACTTGAGGCCCGGTCTCCTGAGATTACAGGTGTATACCACCACACCCGGCCCAGCCACCTTTCTTAGTAGTGACCTTAGAAGCCCAAAAGTTTTTAAAGATTTGATGAAATTCAATTTATCTTTTTTTCACTTGTGACCATTAATATTTTGATGTTTACTCCTCTGGATATTTTCTGGTTTAATAAATATAAAATGATGCATATGCTTTATTTCTTTACTTACTTAATAAAGTCTGGGTAACTTCCATGACTATACCCATTATTGTCTTCATAGAATATACTGCACAAATTCACCATTATCTACTCAGCAATTACCTAGAAATGCACATTGAGATCAATCCCAGTATTTTGCTATTATAGGCACTCATTGTTCAAGCATCTTTGTACACATCTCAATTGATTTATGGAGAGACCAGGACTGAAGCAAATAACAACAGATGTGGTGAATAGTATGAGTAAGGTCTAAGAGGAGGAAGAGCTCATCAAGCCCATATTGGAAAAAATATAAGCCGGGCAAAGGAGAATCGCAGAAAATGAAGTGGGAAAGAAGTTGGAATGAAGTTGGCTAAATATGCAGAGTCAAAGTCTCAAAAGCATCAAGTTCACAAGTAGATTTGGAGAACTGATTTGATAAAAACCATCTGATTCCTCTTTGATAGAGGGAGGGAAAAGTTCCTGTTAACCTCCAAAACCTACTTTTGAGAGAAGCAGAAGGAAAACAGAGATGCAGTTATAGCAGCCATAGGCGAAAGAAGCTTTTGTAAGAGAATAGCCAAGTGGGTCAAATGATACAGAGAAATAAAAATTATAGCTGATTTAGCAATAAAAGAATTGTGGTGGCATTTTCCTAAGTAAGGTCAATGGAAAGGAGAAAGAATAAAAATTATGTCAGAAATGAAGTATTCTTTCTTTAAAAGAAAAAAGTGCATAGGAGGGAAGGAAGTTGATATATTAGTTAAGCTAGGCTACACTCTAGTAAATTCAGTGACTTAACAAAGTTTGTTGCTTTCTTACACTCTGAGTCAGGGGTGGGGTGGGTGGGTCTGCTTGCTCTGCAGAGTCACTGGTGAGCTCAGAGCGATGCAAGTTCCATCATCCTGAAGCTGTAACTTCTGGAAGACAAAACCTCTTTCACATTTGGCTCAGCAAGTGCAGAGATCATGCCAGCTCTCCCATGCTTTGGTCCAGAGTGAGATATGAGTCACCTTGCCCTGCCTAACTGCAAAGTTACTGGGAAATATGGGGAGCAGATGGACTGTTCAGTGAGCATCATGATCTCTGACAGGGACACGAGACTATATAATGTTCCTTCCTTCCTTCCTTCCTTCCTACCTTCCTTCCTTTTTTTAAAAGAGAGAAGGACAGTGAGAGAGAGAAAGAGAGAATCAATTTTTTATTCAGCTTTTCATGTGGTTTTCGTCGCTCTGATACTTCGTTGTGTACGTGGTGCTGGGGTTCGAACTTCCGTTCTCAAGCGTGCCCAGCAAGCGCTGTAACCGTTGAGCCACCGCTCCAGCCTCTATATAATATTTCTTAATAAAGGAAAGGAGAGCAATAAGGTAGCAGCTAGGGTGACAGGAGGCAAGTGGATTCTGTGTTTTGTTTTTCTAATTAGAAGAGAATTGAGTATATTTAGAGGATGGGGGACAGCTAAGCAATGGACCATGGTGTGGGTCTTGGAGAAGGTGGAAGGGAAAATGATAAACCTCAGAAGGGAGACCTTCTTTCTCTAGGACCCTCTTTCTCTAAGATTGGCAGGAAGGAAGTGAGGGAAGTACAGTTAACTAAACTGTGGGTGTTGAGGCAGGAAATTGAGGAAGTTCACACCTGATATTTTTAATTTCCTAAGAAGTAGGAGGAAAGTCAATTGCCAAAAAGTGTTAGTAGTTTAGATGTGGTGCGGAACGTTCTCAAATCTTCACTAAGCCTTGAACCTTAAAACAGAGAGCTATAATCACTTCCTATATAGTTTGCTTAGTTCCATTAAACTCGTTTTAACACTACAAACAGCTGGACCATTTAAAAAGAGGGCACATGAACTCATGACACCCTCTGCCTAAAGCCCTATATTTTTGTTCAAAATCCTTAAAACAACCAAAAATCTGGCTCACATTGCCTTCTCAGCCCTCAGCCCTCTCTGCGCATTTGCATGATCCCTCATTTTTGTGGTATAGGGAATTGAACATAGGGCCTGATGCATGCTAGGTAAGTGCTCAACCGCTGAGCTAAACTCCCAGCCCCACATGGTCCCTTTTTATCTCATTTCTCCTTCCTGTCTCAAGGCTTTCAGAGAGTCTTCCCTCCACCTGTGAGACACTGGCATCCCAGTCCTTTCACGTAGCTAATTCAAACCCTTTCTTCAGGCCTCAAAGGAAGTGTCACTCAGATATTCCCTTACCCTTCAGACAAGGTTAGGTCTTCCTACCGTGTGCTTTTATGACCCCGAAGTGTTTTCTCTGGTAGCACTCTTTGCATTTACATATTTTAATACAATGAACAAGGGCTCTTTCCTTCATCGGACCGTAATTCTATGAAGGTAGTCACTGTGTTTCATCTACTGTTTTATGTTAAATAAGTAGCATGTAACAGGTAACAAAGAAATATTTGTCACATGAATGAAGGGATTCATCAATTGTATTAATCAAGGCATACCTATGGTGTAGAGCTGACCAAGGTTACAGCAGTCCAGGGAATGATGGAGACTGCAGAATTGCTGCACAGCGTATGTGCATGGTTATGCTTAGCAGCTCAAGTGCAGGGGTGGAGAAGGCAGATAGTTGGACTGATGCAAGATCAAGTCTCTTTAGGAAGCGGGTGGAGCAGTTGGTCAGTGGTTTCAGCACTTGCTTCGTGTGCATGAGGCCCTGGGTTCAAACCCCAGCACCACAAGCACAACTAGGTGTTGGAAGGACAGATATCAGATGAAAAAATAAATAAAATTGATTCTCTCTTTCTCGCTCTCACTCTCTCCCTTTCTTTAAAAAAAAAATGAAAAGACTTCAGAGTATGGAAGAGAGAGGACAATGCTGGTCTTCATACTGCACTAAGCTCTAGGCAGAATGGCGGAAGAAAGGAAATACTGGGAGGAGTGAAGAACTTGGGTGGTATTCAGGATATTTTTGCATTAAGTAGGGCCTTCCTATGTTGTTCAGGCTGGTCTTAAACTCATTGGCTCAAATGAACCTCCTGTCTCATCCACAAGTAGCTAGGACTACAGACACCACCACTGTGCCCAGATATGGTACCCAGGTTATTAAGGAACATGTATGGTGGGAGTAAGAGTAAGAGAGCTGGGTAGCCAGGAAGTGACAGTTAGAGATTTAGTGTATCAGACATGAAGGTCTCTAAAGTGGAGCGTAACTCTATGTCTTGTGAAGTCCAGAGTATAACCATGGAAAGGATAACTGGAGTATTTGTGCGGTGGTAGTAATTTTTCTCAACAACAAGTAATAAAGAGGTTAGGGTGTTAAAGTAGTGAAGTGAACTGAGTGACGGCAAGACTTGAAGTGAAGACTGCGCATCAGGTACCAAACATTTTATGGGCTGAGGTGGTCAGAAGATGACTACTGTAAAGATAGCAGAGAGGACAATATGAGCCTCAAGCATAATCTTACCCATCATTCTGTTGCTGGATCAGCCCTTCAAGCAGGAGGTGGAGATAATAACCTTCCATGAACTTAAAGAAAGCTTGTGGAAGTTTTTGTATATTTGCTTGTTTTTCAATAGAGCAAGGCTTGTTCCAGCATTAAAAGTAACAACATGTAATAGAGAGGGGACAGGCCCTAGTCAAAGGTCAGGGTCAGGGTTGGGGATTTAGCTCAGTGGCAGAGTACTTGCCTAGTACTCACAAGGCCCTGAGTTCGGTCCTCAGCCCTGAAAAAAAAAAAAAAGTCAGGTCTATCGCTTACTTACTTGCTAAGCAACCTTAGCCACTAACTGTATTTCGTTGAGCTCAGTTTTCCCACTTGTGAAATAATAAAATAATGTCTGGATTACTGTGTGGATCAAATGAGATAATGGGTGCAAAGCTGAACTATAAACTATAAAATGATATCCATACAAATTGTTATTGTTGTTATCATTATTATTATTATTGCCCCATGAGATCAAGGTAGCATTTGGACAAAAGTGTGTTTTTAGTTTTTTGTTTGTTTGCTTTTGCTGGGAGCAGAGGTAGTAGGGATTGAACCCAGGGACACTCTTACCACTGAGATACAACCCTAGCCCTTTTTTGAAATCTTGAGACAGAGTCTTGCTATGTTGCCCAGATTGGCCTGGTACTTGTGATCCTCCTACCTCAGTCTCCCTAGTGGCTGGGATCTCAGGCCTGCAACACCATGATGGGTCTGGACCAAAGTTCTCCATCATTCCTGACTCTAAATTTAGAATGGTCTCAGGAGGAAAACAAAGCAAATACCATCTCTATTTTACTGGTGGGTGAAAAAATAAAGGTAGGTCCAATTATTTAAAAAAAATTTTTAATTGAGTGCCTGCCACTCTTTGTAATTGAGCTGGGCATGGGGATGGTAAGATGAATTGGACACCAGCCATAATTTTGGTGTTCACAGTCTGAGAGACACAGCTGGTAGAATGCTATGTTGTTGTGCCACATGGTACAGAGGTGGGATGGAGAACACCGTGAGCACTGAGAAACAAACAACTCAGAATTTGCATAAACTTTATAGTGGAAGTTCCAAGTGAACTGGGTTTGACTATCAACCCAGAAAAGAGCAGAGCTATTCACTCCAAGTAGTGAGTGTTAGAAACTCAACAAAAACCCAGGGCCACAGATGTGCAGTTAAGTGCTGCTTCCCCAGTACTCTCTGGCCAACGAGAAAAGAAGCCTCTTTGGTCCCACATGGGAGCATCTTCTTGTTTCTGTCAAAGGCCTGGCTGCCATGGAAACACCACATTCTTGATTAATATCTTTGCAGCTTGCTGTCAACAGCTTACTCTCAGGCTCTAAATGCACAACTGAGATCCCCCCAGAAATGAGGCATCATGCTTTTTCCACCTGCTCACCTCTTCCCAACTGGCTGACTGCCATGCCTTATTTGTGGACCAATGGAAGGGCAGTGGGTCAACTTGTGAGCAGCAATCCCAGGAAACCTGCATGACACATACTGATTGTTCCACACCTGAATGAGGTTGCTGGAGGTCCCTCTGCTCCCATCCTTCTCCCCTCTCTATTTCTTTCAATAACCTTGAGGAAAAGTCAGGTCCAATCCAGTTCCTTTCTTCCTGAATTTCTTAGGTTCCTAAAAAAAAATTTTTTTTTTAAAGAAAGAGTGAGAGGCCTGGAGCAGCCCTGCCTACCTTCTCCCAGAGTTCCTTTTGGGGCCTGTTTGAGTCCTGCTGGAAGGTAGGTCTCCATTTTGGTAGGTTCATATTTGCAACCTTGAGCCTGGAACCAAAGGTAGAGCAACACAAGGACTCAGGCAGAAACAGCATCCGGAAGAAGGTGATCATCAAAGAGTTGGTGGCTCATCTGACCTTTGTTTGACTTGCAAGGAAAAACCACCTGAGGAACTGCCTGCTTTCCCCTCAGGAAATCTCAATTTAGAGATTCACAAGAAGTTATTCAAAATGAAGAATCAAACAAGGAGAGGTTCACCTCAAACCCAAAACTGTCCCAGAAAGGATGCAATGGATAGAGGTCAAGATGAAAACTTTGAAAACATAATCAATGATCTAATTACTAAAAGAAACAATGAACTAAAAGATTATATAATGAAGGGACTAAGTGAGAAAACTCAAGAGATGAAAAATTCTATTATCAAAGAAACAGACACACTCAAAAAGGAAGTAACAGAGCTAAAATCTGCAGTCAATGACATGAGAGGAAACATGGAAGAATTTAATAATAGACTAACTTCTATAGAAAACAGAACCTCAGCTCTTGAAGAAAGAACTTCTGACAGTGAGGACAGGCTGAGCGAGCTAGAGCACACGGATGACAGAAAAAAACTCACAAAACATGAACAGAATTTTTAAAATGTCTGGGATGAAATGAGAAGAAACAATCTAGGACTAATTGGGATACAGGAATAAACTGAAACACAAACAAATGGGATAAGGAATATTCTCAAGGAAATTGCTAAGGAAAATTTTGTCCATATAAAAATAGAGTCAGATATGCTCATCCAGGAAGCTTATAGGACACCCAATAGGCCTAATCAAATGAGAAGCTCATCAAGACACATCATATTCAAAACGTACAACAAGGAAATCAAGGAAAGAATATTGAAAGTAGTAAGGGAGAAATTCCAAATCATTTTCAGAGGCAAACCAATCAGAATCACATCTGACTTTTCAGTTCAGACTCTGGAAGTGAGAATATCTTGGAAGGAGATCTTTCAATGCCTGCATGAACACAACATGCAAAACTCAGCTTCAAATCTGAGGGGGAAATAAGAACTTTTCATGATAAGAACAAATTTGCAGAATTTGTGAAGAGAAAGACAGAATTTCAAAGAATTCTCAAAGACAAACTCCAGACTGAAGAACAAGCTAATATTCCTCAAAAACCCACAAACAGGAAATTCAATAAAGGTACAGGCTGTCAACACACAACTAAGACAGCACAGAATTTACTAATAAAACACAATGAATATGAACCACAACCATCTAACAATTCTAACACTAAATGTGAATGGTCTCAATGCACCAATCAAAAGACACAGACTAGCAGATTGGATGAAAAAACAAAATCCAACAATATGCTGCTTACAGGAAACCCACCTTACAGCCAGTGACACCCACACATTAAGTGTGAAAGGATAGGAAAAAAATCTACCAGGCATATGGCTCAAGAAAGCAAGCTGCAGTTGCAATTCTTATATCTGACAAAGTGGATTTCAAATATAAATTAATCAAAAGAGATAAAGAAGGCCACTACATCCAAGTGAAGGGAACAATACAACAGGAGGAAATAACCATAGTAAATATATATATACTCTCCAAACACCAATGCTCCCAACTATGTGGAAAAAACACTGCAAGATATAAAACCACTTGTGGATCTCAACACAATAGTACTGGGAGACTTTAACACTCCTTTATCACCAATAGACAGATCATCAAAGCAAAGAAATAATAAAGAGATCTCCAGTCTAAACAACACCATAAATCAAACATCCTTAAAAGAGATATACAGAATATTCCACCCCAAATTGACAGAGTATACCTTTTTCTCAGCAGCACATAGATCCTTCTCCAAAATAGATCATATTCTAGCTCACAGAGGAAATCTCAGAATATATAAAAAAGTAGATATTATTCCATGTATCCTATCAGACCATGATGCCATGACCCTAATAATTAACAGCAAAAACTATGACACAAAACACACATATATGTGGAGATTGAATAACACCCTATTAAATGAAGAATGGATCCAAGAAGACATGAGGACAGTAATTAAGGAATTCTTAGAAGAGAATGAGAATGAGAATACAACATATTGAAACCTCTGGGACAGCATGAAAGCATTCTTAAGGGGAAAATTTATTGCACTGAATGTCCACATTAAGAATCAGGAGAGACCCCTAACAAATAATCTTATGCTCCAACTCAAATCTTTACAAAAGGAAGAACAGTCTAATTCCAAAGCCAGCAGAAGACAGGAAATAATTAAGATCAAAGCTGAAATCAACAAAATTGAGAACAAAAAAAAACAATAAAAAGAATTGATAAAACAAAGAGCTAGTTCTTCTAAAAAATAAATAAAATTGACAGACCCCTAGCTAATCTAGCTAAAATTGGGAACAAGACAAGGCTGCCCACTTTCACCATTTTTATTCAATATAGTCCTTGAGACCCTGGGTGGAACAATTAGGCAAGAGGAAGAAATCAAAAGGATAAGAATAGGAAGGGAAGAAGTCAAACTATCCCTTTTTGCTGAAGATATGATCCTATATCTGGAAGATCCAAAAAACTCCACCAGAAAACTGCTAGAGTTTATGAACAGATTTGGCAAAGTAGCAGGCTACAAGATCAACTCCCACAAATCAATAGCTTTCCCATATGCCAACAATAATAGGGAAGAAGAAGAAATTAGGAAATTGGTTCAATTCACAATATCCTCTAAAAGAATAAAGTACGTGGAAATCAATCTAATAAGAAAAGAAAATACCTCTACAATGAAAATTATCAAACACTGAAAACAGAAATTGCAGAAGACCTGAGAAGATGGAAAGATGTTCTGTGCTTTTGGTTAGGCAGAATTAATGTAATTAAAATGGCCATTCTTCCAAAAGCACTGTACAGATTCAATGCAATCCCCATGAAGATTCCAATGTCATTCTTTGTAGATATTGAAAAAGCAATTCTCAAATTCATATGGAACAATAAGAAACCCAGAATAGCCAAAACATTACTAAGCAAGAAAGATGAAACAGGTGGTTTTGCAATACCAGACCTAAAATTATACTGTAGAGCTGTAGCAACGAAGACAGCATGGTATTGGTATCAAAATAGGAATGAAGAGCAACGGAACAGAATAGAAGACCGCAAGACAAAGCCCCAAATCTTTAAACATCTGATCTTTGACAAAGGAGGTCAAAATATAACATGGAGGAGGGACAGTCTATTCAATAAATGGTGCTGGACAAACTGGACAGAAACTTGCAGAAAACTGAAATTAGATCCTTATCTCTCACCTTGCACAAAAATCAATTCTAAATGGATCAAGGAATTAGGAATTAAGCCAGCTACCATACAACTGCTATAAGTAAAATTAGGACCAATACTCCAGCATATGGGAGTTGGTAATGGCTTCCTAAACAAGGATCCTAAAGTGAAAGAATTACAGTCTAAAATCAAAGAGTAGGATGCCATTAAACTAAAAAGTTTCTGTACAGCCAAGGAAATAGTCAAAACAGTCAAGAGGCAACCTACAGAATGGGAGAGAATCATGTCCTGTGATCCCTCGGACAGGGAATTAATATCCAAAATTTACATAGAACTCAAAAAACTCAATAACAAAAGCACAAACAATCCAATCAACAAATGGCCCAGAGAGCTAAACAGAAACTTCTCAACAAAGAATATTGAGCAAGCCAATGAATACACAAGAAAGTGTTCCAAATCACTGGCAATCAGAGAAATGCAAATCAAAACTACCTTAAGATTTCACCTCACTCCAGTCAGACTGGCAAAGATGAAGAATATGAATAAATGCTGGAGGGGTTGTGGGGAGATAGGAACACTAGCACACTGTTGGTGGAATTGCAGACTGGTCCAGCTACTCTGGAAAGCAGTGTGGAGACTCCTCAAATAATTAGGGTTGAATCCACCATATGATCCAGCTATCCCTCTTTTGGGTATTTTCCCAGAGGAGTTAGAATCAGCAAATTACAGAAACACAGCAAAATCCATGTTCACAGCAGCTGAATTTACAATAGCTAAATTATGGAACCAACCCAGATGCCCCTCATTGGATGAATGGATCCAAAAGCGCTCTCTCTCTCTCTCTCTCTCTCTCTCTCTATATATATATATATATATATATATATGTGTGTATATATATATATATATCCCCATACATACATACATACATACATACAATGGAGTTCTACTCAGCTATTAGAAACAATGATATTTCATCTATTGAAGGTAAATGGATGGCATTGGAAGAAATCATACTGAGTGAAGTTAGTCAAACACAGAGAGTCAAGGGCTGAATGGTATCCCTCATTTGTGGAGGCTGGACCTAAACCCAGCCTCGGGAGTAAAGTAGACAAACTCATGTATTAGATCCAAAGAACAAAAATGCAAAATGTTAGTAATTATGAGATACAGTTGCAAGATACTTCGTAAGATATTTGAACAAGCTATGCTGCATACCTGTACAAAAACGTAAATATTTAATCCTACTGTCAAATATTTTGAAGAATAACAAGGGATGATAGGAAGGGAGGAGAAGGGGAAATGTTGGAACTTAGATAAAGCAAGGTACATCCCAAGCAGATATAAATGTCACTGTATATACCATAGCTGTACATATATATATATATAAAATGTTCTTCATAGGAATAAGAATTATGTCACTGTATTTGGGTTTTTTTTAGGAACAATATAGGACCCAGAAGAAAAGCAAGATATCAGGGAACGGGAGGAGGGAGGTAGAGGGATGTGTGTGTGGGGATATTGAAGAAATTGTATTGCTGAATTGCATGCATTTAGGGATATGTAATAAATAATTCCAACATTATTTAAAACTGTAATGCACTAATAAAAATAAATTAAAAAAAAAGACAAACTGGGAGGGTTAGATTTAAAAATGCAGGCAGAATGTTCACACGCAGTCAATAAAGCATGCTAGTTCTCTGTCTTCTAAAAAAAGAGAGTGAGTGTGTGTGGGGGTGGGGAGGGGGATAAAATACACTTTATTTATTTTTTAATCTGGTTTTTATTTTTTTAACATTTAGTTGTGTATGTGGTGTTGGTGTTTGAATCTGGGTCCTTGCGGATGCCAGGTAAGTGTTCTACCCAGTGTGCAACCGCTCCAGTCCCAGTTTTCCTAAACTTTTAATTTTTCCTTTTATGCTTTTTCAAAGGGCATTGAGGGGGACTTGTAACCCAGCCTATTTCTGAAAACATGTTCGCCTAAGCTGAGGCTCTATTGCTACTTAAAAAAAAAATAACTATGCTATATCCATTTTATAATAGAAGATACGGATCCTCAGAGGGCAAGAGGTGAGCAGCTCAGGGTAGGGAAGCCATCTAGAAGGCACACCAGTCATGAGGAGCCAGGAATAAAGCCTAAGGCAATGGAATAATGACATTTGTCTGTCCATGTATGGCTAAGCAGTATCAATTTCCTACTTTTAATTTCTGTCCACATTATGTGAGGTCTTGGTGGGAGTGGACATGCAGAAGCCTATCCCCACTATAGTTATTGAAGGGCTACCAAGTTCTGACCTGTGAGGTTTAACAGAAATAGCAGAAGTCTCCCTGCTGACACCAGCGAAGTGCCTGGCCTCTAGTACAGGCTTAGCAAACGTCTGTTGCTTAGCACTGATGCTCAGTGCTCAGCACTATCCGTGACCATCTGTGTGGTATTAGGTGTCACTGTACATTCTTTGCCTCAGAAACACTGTGTGTAACATTATCACAGTTCTAACACGCATTAAGTGCTTGGTGATTAGTAACTACTGTGATTTTTCTTTTGTCCCTCCAAATAGTGAATGGACTGAATTAATTGTGGTCTATCATTACTAGCATGTCAAAAACTAAAGTGCTAGCAGCTCAATGGTGCATACCTAAATTCTAGCCACTCTGGAGGCCAAGGTAGGAGGATAACAAGTTTGAGGTCAGCTTGGGCAACTTAGAGAGATGCTGTCTCAAAATAAAATAATAAAAAGGTCTGGGAGTGTAACTGGGTTCAATCCCCAGTACCTCAAAAAAGAAAAAAATAAAATTTAAAAAAGTACTATCAAAGCAGACTTTGATTTATTGACATTAGAACTTATTTATATCATTAAGATACCATGATCATACTTTAAGATATATGTGCATACCCGAAATGATACATCTCAAAATGTTAACAGTATTGCTGCCTTATTTTTGCCTTTCTTCATTTTCTATCTTCAGTGAACAGACTTTATTTAGTAAATAATTTTTAAGTGGGGTGAGGTGGTATATGCCTGTAATCCTACTTGCTCTGGAGTCTGAGACGACAGGATCACAAGTTTGAGGCCAATCTGTCTAATGAGACCTCTGAAAATAAAATGAAAAGGGATGGGGATGTAGGTTAGTGATAGAGGCTGGCATAGTGTGAGTGATACCCTGGGTTCAATCCCTAGAAAGAAACAGATAATTAATTTTTAAGTTAACAAAGGCCATCATTGCTGGGCAAGGTGGCATTACAAGCAAGCTGGCATGTAGTCCCAGCTATTCAGGAGGCTGAAGCAGGAGGATTGCAAGTATGAGGTTAGCTTTACTTACTTCATGAGATTCTGTCTCAAAATAAAAAAATAAAAAGGACTGGGGATGTAGCACAATAATAAAGTGCCCCTAGGTTCAATCCCCAGTACTCCAAAAAGAGAAGAAACCCAAATGTGCTGAACTAATTTCCACTTTAGGTCCTTGTTCCCCTTTCTGCCTCATCTCCCTAAGTTATCCTTCTATCTACCAGTCCCTATCTAGCCCATTAACCTGTTTATTTCCTTCCTTGCATGCATCCATTCTGAAAATACCTTGTTTGGCTGTTGTCATAAGAATACAAGGTGATGGGTGCAAATATTTTGTCTGTCTTATTACCAAGGCTGTGACAAACAGTGTTTGTACAAAGTAGGATCTCAGTTAAAAAAAAAAAGACTGAATCAATGTAAATCAGCACTCATTAAATGAACAAACATGTTAAGCAAGTAAGGGGGTGGGAGTGTAGCTCACTGGTAGAACACTTGCCTAGTATGCACAGTGTCCTGGATTTGATGCCTAACAAAAAGAGAGAGAGAGAGAGAGAGAGAGAAGCTAAACAAGGAAAATGAAGCAGAAATCCAGCTGTGCTGCTGGGCCCAGGAGTGCAGAGAGTCAGTGACTCTGAGTTTGCCTTTGAGGCTGGGATTCAGAGTTAGGACTTTTAGAAAATAAAGTTCCCCGCCCCTCTTCAAAAAGCAATTATCACCTTAGAAAAGAATTGGTGATGACATTTCCAGGGGAATATGACACAGTCTATATGCATGTTTATTGGAAGTCTGGGCTAAATGAGTAATTTCCTGAATGATGTGAAATGTGATGAGGCTTGTGGCATTCCGGAAAAACTTGACACAAATTGTGCCCCAAAGCCATTCCATAGAATATTTGATAGCTTCAATGACCAGTTAGCCTAAAAGACTTTGGCCTGAAGTTAGGACAGCTGAACATTTCTTATGTACGCCAACATCTCCAGCATAACTCAGTTTTCTGGGACACAGGAAACAGATAACTCTGAGTTCTATGCCAAGTGGGAAAAATGAAGGAGAGGGGGCCTAGGGAAGAGTGGAGACTGACCTTTATCATACCTTTTCATACCACACGCTAATAAGAAGTCATGAATTTTCTCATTTAGCTTGTCTAAGAAGGTAGACATTATTCCTTTCCATTTTCCAAATGAAAAAAAAAATAAGGCTGAAACAGATTGACTTGTCCAAAATCATTAATAAATTAGAGGAAAATCTAATTTTAGGCTTATTTAACTCCAAAACCAGCACACTTTCGCTCTACTGCAGTTGCCTCCACAGCATTCCTGGAAATTCATTGATAAAATATATTGCTCATCTTAATAAATAATAATGATATGGCTTAAAGTAAGCTGGAAGTAATACGAAAATGGCTGATACCTGACTTTTTTTTTTAGCCCATAAACAGGCAATTCCAATTCATTCAACCTCTCGGGTCACTCTGACAATACTGTTAATAACTACTTCATTGTCCATTTGTACACATCTTTGCAGATTGCATTTCATTGTTATTTCAGTAACCTTTTAAGACAGGAAGGGTGAAGATAGTTTCATTTTGTATGAGGAAAGCAGATTTGGCAACCCCACCCATGTATCAGAGGATCATTTGCCCTTAAGCAGACCAGTAACCTTTTTTAAGGCTCCTACCTATCCCCTACTCCCTGTTCAACTATGTCCCACTTTCTATATTATAGTCTGTCAAAATCACTTTTGATGTGGTTTTCACAACAGATTCTTAACAGTTATCCCATACTTCCAATCTTTTCTCCAAAAGTTTTTTTTTTCCTAAATGCAGATCTGTCACTGATCATTTTAAAACCCCTGCTAGTTTTTGTTCTGTCCCTACAAGATGAAGTTCAAATGCCTCTGCCTATTCCTTCTTATCTAATCCTTGGCTACCATCTCCAGTCTCAGCATTGATGTGCAGTTGATGTGCAAACCCAGTTTAGTAGAACCCGCCTCTCTGTCATCATACCTTGATGACTTCATCCAAATTGTGCTGTGGTTGGACTGGGTCCCCACCCCCTTTCACTATCCCTTATCTGATATTCAGCAGGCAAATTTATGCTTTTCAGGCTTAGTTCAAATGTCATCTTTTTTTTTTTTTTTAAGTGGTGCTGGGATCGAACCCAGAGCATGCTAGGTAAACACTCTACCACTGAACTACATCCACATCCCCTGCCTCAAATATCATCTTCTTATGAAGCCATATCTGACTTCTGACAGTACAGTTTTCTGTGCTCTTACAGTTGATGTATTTTTCTATTGTTAAATAGTGCTCTGATTAGCTGTTTTTTGCCCTAAAATAGTCACCCAACTATATCTTAATTTGAGTAACTTTAGGTCATACCATGACAGCATAACACTAGACCTACAGTAGGTGTTAACAGGCAAAACCCAAAGATGCTAGTAAGTCCCCTGCTTGCAGTTTCTTTTAGGGAATGAGAGAGAAATCATATCCATAGGTAAGTGCCAAAAACCAGGGCACACTTTTTTTTTTTAAATCAGAGATCGAACCCAGGGGCACTTAATCACTGAGCCACATCCCAAGCTATTTTTATATTTTATTTTGAGACAAGGTCTTGCAAAGTTACTTAGGACCTTGCTGAATTGCTAAGGCTGGCTTTGAACTTACAATCCTCCTCAGCCTCCTGAGTCGCTGGAATTATAGGTGTGTGCCACCACGCCCAGCTTAGGGCACACTCTTACAGCCTTTTCCAGAGTTCTTTAGAGTGAAGGCATAAACCAGAGATTACCTGAACTTAGATCTATACTCCCATTACCATAATGCCTATGAGCACATGATCTGTATGAATTACATAAGCGTTTGGACTTTAAAAGTTCTATTCCACACAGAAACCTAGCACAGGGTGGAGTACCTACAAGTCAAGTTGTCCTTTGTTGCCACCATAAAATATTTACTGATTTAATTCAATTTGATGAATAAGGGACAATTTATTAGCAAAAATATCCATGTATGTAATAAAAAACCACCAGGGGTACACATGGCCACAAAGACAAGCTGTTAGACCACGAACATTGAGCTAGCCAAATATTCCCATAATGTTTCTTTAGTATTTTTAAAATTTGGAAGCAGGTATTAAAATGTTAAAATGTTTATAGAGGAGAAACATAGAATTGACAAAATTCTTTCTACTGTGTTTTCCTAGACTTGGGAAAAAGACCATCATTTTCTGATTTTTAGCTGTGGGAACATATTGGTCTAACTTGTGGAATACTAACAGACAGTTTGAAACCCATGCTTAAGAGAAAATAGTCAACCCTTTACTTAAAGCAAAAAGGCTCATAAAAAACGGTATGACTTTGACTTCAAGTCAAGTAATTGTAGAAAGAGAAAATTTTGATTACAATTCACTTTTTTATGTTGTTGGTCTTTAAGAAATAGTTTGTACAGCTTAGAAGAGTTCAGTAATTTTCCCAGACAGACTCCTTGAGTCAGATGGGCATTTTCTCCACAGCCAGGCTGGTGAAGTCCTACGTGGTTAGTCAGTCCCCACCCTCTTCAGAGAATGCGGTGCTTTTTCGCAAGGGGATGCCAGCTCTCTGGGTGGGCCCAGAACAGACAGAGGTTTCATCTACTTTGAAGCCCAAGAGATCAAGATCACAGATCTAAAAATCACAAGACCTGGAATCAGGTCTGCAGCAATGAAATATCTTAGCTACACCCAGTGACTGGGGTGGGGTAGATAGCATTTATTTTCAAGCTGTACTAGTGATATGACTGATGTGATATTTCAATTTCTATTCAGTTGGAAAGACTGGCAATATATGGTATCCTAATTCATCCGAATGTAAGAGACACAATCTTAGAGTGGTGTTTTTCTCACCATTATTTCATAAGTACATGTCTGTGGAGTAATTAAATCCATAACCTTATTTATTTTGGGTGCCGGGATTGAACCTATCGTCTTTACCATGTGCTCTACCACTGAATTATACCTCCAACACTCCTTGTTATCTTTGTGTGTGTGTGTGTGTGTGTGTGTGTTGCAGGGGATCCAATCCAGGGCCTGTGCAAGCTGAGCACTTAAGTGCTCTAGCACTGAGCTAGAACTCTAGCCCCCTTGTTATCTTTATGGCTACATGCTTCATTCATTTGGTTACTCAGCCGATACATACTGAGCATTTATTATCTACTATGTACTCTAGGTACACCATCTCATTGTTAATATTCATTTTGGTGAGTCTTTTTATTAAGCGGGTGGGGGTACTAGGGAATTGAGCCCAGGGGCACTCTACCCCTGAGCTACATCCCTATCCTTTTTTTATGTTTTTGAGCCAAGGTCTTGCTAATTTGCTGAGGATGGTCTTGAATTTGAGATCCTTCTGCTTCATTCTCCCAAATAGTTTAATTTTTATTATTAAAAATACTATTATTGGGTTGGAGAGGTGGCTCAGTGGTAGAGTGCTTGACTGGCATGAATGGGGACTCAGGTTCAATCCCCAGCACCATATACACAATTAAGTGGAGGAAAAACAAAAACCAGATGAAAAACTAGAATTAATTCTCACTCTCTCTTAAAAAATACTATTGTTAAAATCTTTGAACTTTTCCTTTTATGGTATGTTTCTCCAAATAGTTTAGCAGTGCAGTTTGAGCAGGTTAGGGAAATGTACAGTTAGTATTTTAAAGCAAAGAAAGGCTTTCATTTTAAAATTATATATGAAATGTATGGTTAAATTATTGCAGTAGACCACATTAAAGATGACACTACTATAAACCAGGACAATGGCAATCAGTGTAGGGGAAAAAGATTAGAAAAACATTGAAGGTGGAAAATAGGGTTTGGTATCTGATGAGATATGAGTGAGAGCAGAATTAAAGGCGACTACCAAGTTTCTAATATAAATAACAGAGAACACAGTACAGGAACATGTTTGGGAGCAACATGAGTTTCATTTCATAATTTTTTTGGTTTTGCTTTGCTGGGGACTGAACTGGGACCTTGTAGATGTCAGGCAGATGCTCTGCCTCTGAATTATGCCCACAGTTACATTTCATAATGCTGATTTTGAGGTACCTATGGGTAATATCCAGGTGGAGATATCCCAACTGATTATAAAGTTTGTTGAAAACTTTGAAAATTGGAAAAGTATAAGCCTTTTTAATTATTATTAATCTTTTAGCTAGAAACTCTAGAGGCCACTAACTGAATTGTTTCATTTTATAGACAATGAGATAGGCCCAGATAGATACACCTGTCTATTTTAGAAAGCTAGAGAATTGAAATCTAGAGATTAGATTTAGCAAAACTCATTCAGGGCTCCTTCAGGTCACCATGCTGCATTCTATTTGTATATTTAGGTGGTATTACAATTATTCAAGAATACATAGAGTGAAGTTTTCTCAGAATTCCCCAATAATATATAGAACTCCTGGTAAAACAGACAAATCCTTGCATTCTTTTGTCACTACAAAACTGACTTCTCAAAGAGATTCTGCCATGCTGGCTGGAGAAAGTGAAGAGGATATGTCAGGTTAGTGGAATGACTTCCGATCAACCCTAAATATCACACTGTTACTGTGACCCAACATGCACCTCTGGTGCCTCTGGCGCTCAGTTTCTTTCTTGCAGGTTTGGGGTTCAAACTCAGGGCCTTACCCCTGCCAGGCAAATGCTCTACCACTGAGCTTTACCTCCAGTCCTCTGGTGCTCAATTTTTAAAGAACCAGTCATTTGAATCCATTATGAAAGTAAACAAAAGCAGTATGTTCATCATGAACAATCTATCGCATGAGGAATACAGATCATGACAACCACATTTAGTGGAGATAACAAGTCAGCAGGCAGAGGGCCAAGAGCTCATTAAAATAATTAAGATAACAGATACAAAGTTGAGGACTCATGATACCTCAAAGAATTCTCAAGAAATGAATCTTCTTTTTAAAGGAAGTTACTGGTATTAAAAACAAAAGCACTCAAATGGAGTATAAAATGAACTAAATTGAGGGAGGTATAAAAATAAGAGGAAATAAATTTCAGTATTTTCTGCAAGGTAAGGTGAATGGGGAAGAAATGGAACAAATACTTATTAATGAGTGCCTGTTGTGTGCCACGTACTCATAATACATTGTACCACTGCATTTTCACATCAATTCCATGAAGTACACGTGGTAAGCACCTACAAGTGAGGAAGCACAGGGCGATTAGGCAGCGTTAGCAATGCATGACCAGCTGCGAGACACCTGGCTTTACACCTGCTCATCTTTTATTGTTAAGCCTGAACAAGAACCAATCTCTCCTAATACTGTAACCATCATCTGTAAATGAAAGTATTAATAATTTTTGCTTCAGAGGGTCATTGTGAGGATTGTACGTGTCATGAAGAAAGCACTGAGTAAATGCCTGATAGAAGTAAGTTTGCTATTGTTTTGTTTTGGGTAATACTAGGGATTGAACCCAGGGCCTCCTGCATACCAGGCCAGTGCTCTACCACTGAGCAACATCCCTAGCCCTTTTCATTTTGTTTTGAGACAGGGTCTACCCTAAATTGCCCAGGTTGGTCTTGAACTCATGATTCTCCTGCCTTAGTTCCTGAATAACTGGGATTACAGGTCTGTGCCCACTTTGCCCAGCTAAAAGGTTAGTTCTTTACCATTTGTAAGACCACATGCAAGAAAGTGTCAGGCAGGATTTATATCCACTAATTCTAAACATAACTTCTGCCTTATACCTGGTTACTTTAGGTAGAGAATGGGGCTCAGGGAGGGAGAAAGAGACACCAACGGTGTATTGAGAATCTGGGACGGGGCAATAAAACAAGAAGCTATTATGACTAACTACTACTTTGAGGACAGCATTCAGAACAAAAAACAAACTATACTTTTAAGGTCAATCTTGATTTAAGAGAAAGGCTATAGGTTATTCACTAACCAGAGTACTTGTCAACATGGAAGAAACAAGTCACCAACTTATTTTACCTAAAACATCTGACATTTTCTGAAGAGATTTTTGGTTCTCTTACCTTTTCACATATCCTGAAGCAATATGTGTCTCCTATATTATTTGCAAATCATTAGAAGTTTGACATGTAATGAAATATCACTATCAATCTTGGTGTTTGAAGCTGTATGTGTGTATTTTGTACTAGGGAAAGAACCCAGGGTGCTTCACTATTAAGCTATACATCCCCAGTCCTTTTTATTTTGAGATAGGTGCTCACTAAGTTAGTGAGGCTGCCTTGAACTCGCAATCCTCCTAACTCAGCCTCCCAAGTTATTGGGATTGCAGGCATACACCAATTGCCCAGCTGAAGTTAGTTTTCTAAGAAAAAGCAAGGTAGGTACTTCTATTTAAAAGGTAGGTAAGTAAATAGATTACTATATCTGACAAACTATATTATTGCTCTTTGTTCTTATTTGTAAATTACCTTGCTAGTAAAAAAAAAAAGGAATTTCATTTTTTTCTTATAAAAACCATCTTAAATACCAATCACATCTAATCTTCCAAATGAAATTAGCTGCACAGAGCTCCCTCTAGTGTCATGACATTAGTGAAATATCAAGGGCCATTTAATTTTGTCCCAAGGTTTTGCAGTACATTAATACATTAAGCCCTCAGTTGGTGTTAGATAATATATTCATTCTTTTACTAGATGTCCTGGTCCTAATTACATGCTATATTCTAGTATGAGCATCCACTACCTTTGAATTATAGAATATCTAAATGGAGGGTACGGTATAAAGAGATTCTCTAAAAGTGCTGCTATCCATTTCAGTTCACAATCATCACATTCACAAAATTAATAAAAAGCTAATAAGAGGGAATGGGATGTAATTTTGTGGTAGAATACTTGCCTAGCATGTCCCAGGCTGTGGGTTTGACCCCAGTACTGAAATAAAAAATGCAGTAGTGCACGCTTGTAATCCCATCTACTCAGGGGTCAGAGGTAGGATTCCAGGTTTGTGGATAGTTTTGGCAATTTAGTGATACTGTCTCAAAACAAAAAAGGGCTGGGGATGTAGCTTTATGGTAGAGAACACTTAGGTTCAAATCTCAGTACTGGAAAAATAAAATAAAATAAATAGCTAATGAAGTATACAGCTTCAACTGCAATTAACTTCTGATAACTGCATTAACTTCTTTTCCTTCTTTTAAGAATTTGAGAAAATTTCAAAGTGAGGCAAACAAAATGATCTGATTCCAACAAAATGGCCTGAAAATGTTAGGCAGGAAATTTCCTAAGAATGCTAAGAGAGGTATTTTGGCACACACACAGGCTACCTAGGCATAATTTCTTTCTTTTCTTTTTTTTTTTTGGGTGTTAGGGATAGAACCCAGGGCCTTGTGCATGCTAGGGGAGTGTTCTACCAGTGAGCTACACTCCCAGGCCTCCTTGAGATTTTATACTGCTTGGCTGTGAATATGCTAAATCAATAGGTTTCTAAGAAGAAAGAATTCCAGATCAAGTTAAGATTAAAATATTCTAGGATAATCAAACTTAATGCACTATCTATTGAATCTCTCAGAATCTTTGGTATGCTCATATGCACTACACCTAAGTCAAGGCAGTCCACAGCTTTCCCTAAATTAACTATGCAATCCTCTTTTCTCCCAGACTATCTAATGATATCTAATAAATTTAATATTTAATAGAACAGAGTTTAGGAAATTATCTAATCCAAATAAAGTTGCATCAGTTCCTCTGCTCTCATCACAAATCTCTACCCTCTCATACCAATGCATCAAATTGATGCCTTTCC
Organism: Aplodontia rufa; assembly: GCA_004027875.1. Classification (NCBI taxonomy): domain Eukaryota; kingdom Metazoa; phylum Chordata; class Mammalia; order Rodentia; family Aplodontiidae; genus Aplodontia; species Aplodontia rufa. The sequence continues at coordinate 37,773 of PVKS010019706.1, forward strand.
TACAGTTCTTGTGTCTTTCCCATTTGGAAGTCACTAGTTTTGTTTTAAGATCTCAGTGCTCTGGAATTGCAAATATCCTGTAATTCTCGGGCTTAATGATTAAAAAAGAAAATGGCTTCAAAGCTTATGATATTATACAAGGTATT